>JACEEZ010010114.1:15000-22899 GCA_016584305.1 Chionoecetes opilio | reverse complement strand
GAGGCTACTGTTATGAGCAGACGAGGGGAAAGAGCCAATGTTCACTTACTGTTTTTAACGTGCGAAAATCTGACCTGCTGTACTGACTGATATGATGCCAGGAGAGGATAAAGTTCTTCTAAATTTCAGTTGTATTTTATCACAGTTAACCATATTATCAGGTAAACAGCATAATTTTAAGCATGAAAACTTAAAGATAGAATGAAATTTACGCCTCGTAAAAAAGATAGACTATACGTAGTTACCGTGAAAAATGTTTTCCAATTTCCACTTGGACGCAGCAAAGACCATGTGGAGTGGATTATAAAGTGGAAGAATTGGGATCGCAGTGAAGACAGTGGAGCTAAAGGTGACTCATTGGGTGATCCATAAATATATAAATAATATAATATTATAATAAAATAATAAATAATAAAAGGTCGGGGGAGCATCGAGTCTGTTCTGCCGTTATGAAGCAACAGAAGGTTCAGGGTTACTGTACAGAAGCAAGGCAAAAACACCTCAATACAACAGCTAGTCTAGGCCAGCACCTAAACCAAACATAAATCTAGCCAAATCAAACCTATATCTAACCGCCAAACCAAAATTTAGACTAACCAAACCTAAATCTAACCTACCCAAACCTAAATCTTGCCTAACTGAACATAAATTTTGCCTAACTAAACCTAAATCTAGCCTAACTAAACCTAAATATAGCCTAACCAAACTTAACCTAACCTAAACCCTAGCCCAGCCATTATTATTTGGAAGCAGGTGTTACATTTTAAGTTTCAGAAATAAGGAAAATAAATGAGAATAAATAAAGAAAAAATAGAAAATAAATAAAGTCCTTTAACATGTAATGGAGTTCAGCTGTAGAGAGCACTGACTGCCCTCCTACTTGATTGGTAGGGACGTATAAGGAATAGCGCGTCTGCCTCTCTCCCTACCTATCAATGCACTGCTGCAGGCCGGCCCAGACCCTTGATTCAGGTTAAAGGCGTCGCCACAGCCTGCTCTCTAGTACAGCACATCAAAACGTTAGCAGTAAGGAGGCAGCGCGGGCCGGTAATGGTGTTAGCAGGCCGCCACTCCTGGTGCAAAGGTTAATGTGGGAAGTCATTACACCTGTTTACCTGTTCAAGGATCCCAGCGCCCCAGACCGGCCTGTGCAGCTTCCCACTCAGCGCACCTTTTCACTGCTACCACCTACAGTTTTACGTAATTTGCTTCTGTTATAGTTTACCCAATGAAAGCGTAATTAACACAATTCAGCAGAATCTATTATTATAGGATTAGTAAATATAGTTAACGTTATGTATTCCGTTTACATGTTTTTGCAATAATCGTCGTTGTAAATCCTTTCTCGTGCACAACAACATTTACCACATTCTATGGCACAGTTAAAATGTATGATGCCGTACATTGCTTTTATGGCAAAACATCAGTTCCAGCGTTACCTGCGTTCACCTATACCTCGCTCACGTGGCCGTCGCTCTCAGGCCAATGAGACTTCCTACATGAAATGAGTACCAAGTAAATCATGAATATTTCTAGTCGTAATTGTAGACATGAACCAACAAACCATCTTGACCCTTGGAAATCTATAACACAAGTAACATATTTGCTTTGTGCTGAGAGGACAGCCGCTGCTCAGGCTCGGGGTCACAACATGGGGTTAGGGGGAGGCGGGTCAGTGTCGAGTGTCGAGTGGTGAAGATGTTATAACCTCTATTAGGAGGGTTGTAGTGCTTCTTCAATGGGTCACAATGCTAGGTGTCATGCTTGTCTGATGAGCGGGTCACAATATAGGGCGGGTCATATTGCCTTGTGGGTCCCATTGCCGGGTAAGTCACACTGCCTAATGGTTGGGTCTTTGTGTGTGATAGCTGGGTGTCAGGGTCTGTCTGGTGAGTCACAGTATCGATTGATTGAGTCACAATGCAGAAGTATCGCAGTACCAGGTGGGTTGGGTCACATTTTTCACACAGCCACAGTGTAGTAGTCAAGTTACAATGTAGTGAAATGTAATGAATGTAGTTACAATGTAATGTCGCGGAAGTGGACGGGTTAGGGGTTGGGGTTAAAGAGCCGGGAGGGTGAGTATACCTGACAGGTCACACTGCCGGGCGGGTCACACTGCCAAGGTGCGGCCTGAGCGGCGGCGGCAATCCAGGGAGAACAATCAGCGGCCGCAGCCCCGAGGCGCCGCCACGCACGCACACCACCACACATCGCATACACTTTAATTTGATGGCGTGTGTGGTAGGGACCATGCGTGTGTGTGTGTGTGTGTGTGTGTGTGTGTGTGTGTGTGTGTGTGTGTGTGTGTGTGTGTGGTGTGTTGTGTGTGTGTGTGTGCTACGTGACATTTGTGATCCATGTGACACGAAAGTAAGCTAATATTTTCACTACCTCGTCCAAAGAATAATGCGCCACAATCATCATAACGCCAAAGGAACGTCCAGTACTCGTGTTGCTCACCACGGTCCTCATCACGCGCTGAACTCGCGATCGCCAGCCATTACCTCCTGATAGGAAGCTTAGATATCATAGAACCGATCTATGAGTAAGGATGGGACCTTATAAACCACGCACATCCCATCCCTTGCTCAAGGGGGATTGTAACTGACCGCCTTTGTCAGTGAAAAACCTTAGGTGTCGAGTGGGCTTTGAACCTACGACCTGCTAATTTGCAGGCGAGGATGTTAATCAGTAGACTGACGGCCAGAGTGTGCGTGTGTTATTCACCCATGGTCTTGTCCATGCGAGCTGGCTCGTGATCGCCAGTTTCAACCTCCCGTTGCGAGCTTGGGAGCTCATTATTACCAATCTTTGGGCAATGCTGGGACCTCACACACCACATACCCCTATCCCCTTGTTCAAGGGGGACAGTAACCCCCCGAATTTGTCAATGAAAAATACCCGTGAGCAGTGAGGATTCGAACCGGCTACCACAGCATGGCAGGCCAGCACACTATTAACTGGATCAGTCGGGGGACGGTGTGTGTGTGTGTGTGTGTGTGTGTGTGTGTGTGTGTGTGTGTGTGTGTGTGTGTGTGTGTGTGTGTGTGTGTCCGTGCATGCTTCTGATGCAGTGGAATGGAGTCTCGCCAAAACGCTGTACATTAGTGCTGTGTGGGGCGTCATTACGGCTGTGTGGGAGTGAAAGGCCTTCGAGACAAGGTCGTAAATATGCCTTAAGCGGAAGCGATCGTCAAGTGTGCGGCATTAGAAATACAACAACATGCAGATCGCCTCCTAGGTGTGTGTGTGCAGTTGCTGTGTGGAAGTGTTAGATGTGTAGGAGTCCCGTGTCCTGTGTGGTGTGGTGTGTGTGTGTGCGTGCGTGTCGTGGTGCGTGGTGTGCGTGGTGGTGGTGCGTGCGTGGGTGGTGTGTCGTGCTGGTGCGTGCGTGCGTGCGTGCGTGCGTGCGTGCGTGCGTGCGTGCGTGCGTGCGTGCGTGCGTGCGTGCGTGCGTGCGTGCGTGTGTGTGTGTGTGTGTGTGTGTGTGTGTGATCATATGAAAGTAATCCAATTCTAGCAATATTTCACACTGGGTTCGCAATTCACAGCAACACTTTTCCGAAAAAAAATAAGAAAAATAGCTCCACGTGCGTATCAGTTATCTCTTTTTCTTCTCCAGTACTACTTGGAAACTATATTTTTCTTGCACTTGTTTTCCTTGGATGACCGACCTACTTTCCCACACAGTTCACCTCTACAATTCTTTTCGCTTGTGTAACTTAACTGGCTTAACTATTGTAACATTGGCGAACAAGAGTCACTGATAGAATGGAATTACATGATATACAGGATAATTTAGTAATCACTCAACAACTACTTCTATATTGTATAAAAAATTAAACACTTTTTTCTGTAATTTCAGTAGATGTAAATCAGAATTAACTGTGTAAATAATTGAAAGGATGTATTTATTTCCTCGTTATATACTGTCTCAGGTTCGGCAGCTCTTCGCAACGCTCTGTTTTCATTTACTGGAACTCACAACAAGACTGAAACTTCGTAACACAGCGATTGTTCATCTGGCTTTTACGAACCAGTTAAGGCCATGGATCTAAAGTTATAATTAGCAGGTACTTGGCAGAAAATTCCCAGACATGGCAAGTTTAACACATAATTGAATGCATAATTAACTACCTTCGACAAATCTAATTCAAGCGTACTCTTCGTTAAATGTAAAGTATTCAGGGTATTAGTAAACATAGATCAGAACACGTAATTATATTTTCTCCGGTCCGAGCTGGGATTTTTTCATTAATTGGTTTGATATTTAGTCTTTATCCATAGTGCAAAACAAAGAAACCTCAAACATTACCCTTCATATGGTTTATAGAACGTATCATTCGCGAGCATTGCATTACCCCTAGCTATGAGGATTTAAGGGAAAAAACAAAGAAAAGAAGGGTATTTAAGGAGAAAAACAAAGAAAAGAAGGGTATTTAAGGAGAAAAACAAAGAAAAGAAGGGTATTTAAGGAGAAAAACAAAGAAAAGAAGGGTATTTAAGGAGAAAAACAAAGAAAAGAAGGGCATTTAAGGAGAAAAACAAAGAAAAGAAGGGCATTTAAGGAGAAAAACAAAGAAAAGAAGGGTATTTAAGGAGAAAAACAAAGAAAAGAAGGGTATTTAAGGAGAAAAACAAAGAAAAGAAGGATATTTGAGGAGAAAAACAAAGAAAAGAAGGGTATTTAAGGAGAAAAACAAAGAAAAGAAGGGCATTTAAGGAGAAAAACAAAGAAAAGAAGGGTATTTAAGGAGAAAAACAAAAAAAAGAAGGGTATTTAAGGAGAAAAACAAAGAAAAGTAGGGTATTTAAGGAGAAAAACAGAAAAGAAGGGTATTTAAGGAGAAAAACAAAGAAAAGAAGGGTATTTAAGGAGAAAAACAAAGAAAAGAAGGGAATGTAAAGAGAAAAACAAAGAAAAGAAGGGAATGTAAGGAGAAAAACAAAGAAAAGAAGGGAATTTAAGGAGAAAAACTAAGAAAAGAAGGATGTTTAAGGAGAAAAACAAAGAAAAGAAGGGTATTTAAGGAGAAAAACAAAGAAAAGAAGGGTATTTAAGGAGAAAAACAAAGAAAGAAGTAGAAGAAAACTATAATGACAACATCAACATCAGCATCATCAGCAACATTAACTAATAAAAGATGAAACAAAAACAAGGGAGATGCGAAAAAAACAAGATGGAAAGAATACAAGGAAAGAAAAGAGATAACAGAGGAAGATAATAAAAAAAAGGAAGACTATGCTTAATGGAGAATAATACACTTTTCTCTATAATTTTTGTGCCTGCGTTGATGTGTGTGTGTGTGTGTGTGTGTGTGTGTGTGTGTGTGTGTGTGTGTGTGTGTGTGTGTGTGTGTGTGTGTGTGTGTGTGTGTGTGTGTATTCATCTAGTTGTATTCATCTTGTTGTATCTTACAGGGCCAGAGCAGCGCTCGTATGGCCCCGTCTCCATATCAACATTTTTATCATTCATCCTTAGTGTTGGCCAAAGCCACCACCCCGGGAGGGGGGTCACAAACCCCCGGCTGACACCCGGTACCCATTCACTGCTGGGTGGACAGTGGCTGGGGTTTTAAGGAAACAGCCCACATGTTTCCGCTCCGCCCGGGGATCGAACCCGGGACTTCTAGGTTGTAAACCGAGTGTGCTAACAACTACACTACGGAGTACCCTATCATATGGGTATGATAGTGTGATACACACACACGTGTGTGTTGTGTGTGTGTGTGTGTGTGTGTGTGTGTGTGTGTGTGTGTGTGTGTGTGTGTGTGTGTGTGTGTGTGTGTGTGTGTGTGTGTGTGTGTGTGTGTGTGTGTGTGTGTGTGTGTGTGTGTGTGTGTGTGTGTGTGTGTGTGTGTGTGTGTGTGTGTGTGTGTGTGTGTGTGTGTGTGTGGGGTGTGTGTGTGTGTGTGTGTGTGTGTGTGTGTGTGTGTGTGTGTGTGTGTGTGTGTGTGTGTGTGTGTGTGTGTGTGTGTGTGTGTGTGTGTGTGTGTGTGTGTGTGTGTGGTTTTGTGTGTGTTGTGTGTGTGTGGGTGTGTGTGTGTGTGTGTGTGTGTGTGTGTGTGTGTGTGTGTGTGTGTGTGTGTGTGTGTGTGTGTGTGTGGGTTTTGTGTGTTGTGTGTGTTGAAACCCATGTAACAAGACATCATCGGCACATCACATAATATAACATAACATAATATAACAGCTTCACACTTAACATTCCCGTATTCCTTAATAACACAACGCGACATAATATCAACACCAAACTTTGTATTGTTCGGAAAATGAAAAGCTATCAGTCTACGTGATAAAAAAAAAAACCCAGCAATTTCCTCTTCAACCCTGAACTTTCATTACCAGGTGAACGAAGCAGCGACACGACGTAATGAATGCATACATCACCTTTGACCCGGCACGACGTATTATTATAGATTAAAATGTCAAGGTGATTTCAGTAGTGAGGATTAATTAGAGTTTGTCATGAAGAAAAACGGTGTTGTACTTTATCAACGCTGCTTCAACTCTCAAATGCCTACTGAGCGATGAGAAAATATATGGACTGGAAAAATAGTTCAAAATAAACATGTAAATAGAAAAAAACCCTCAGAAATGTGGCAAGGGATAAGTGAAGATACACAAACAAAAAAGGGTAACACACAAGATGAACACACACCCACCCACCCACCAAAAGCCACCTAGTAGTAGTAGTGGTGGTGGTGGCGGCAGAAGTAGTAGTAGTAGTAGTAGTAGTAGTAGTAGTAGTAGTAGTAGTAGTAATAGTAGTACGTAGTAGTAGACCATTTGTTAATCGTCTGCAAGCTTACAAATATTGCATATCAGCGGAGACGTCCCACCTGCCACCACGCTGCAGTCTCAAACAATGCTAACAAGACACACGACAACAGGCAGAGATATACAAATACAAAGGAATACAAAGGAAACACAAACAGCAACAGACCGATAGGTCCTTACAAGACTGTTTGCTTTAACTACACTACACTAACTAGATAATAAGAGAGAAAGGATAGGAAGTAGAAGGCTCCTCCCCACCCACCCATCCCTCCAGCCGAAGCTGGCCGGAAAAGAAGTGATACCATGCAATATAGAAAAACTGCATGGAATTTGATGAGGAAAGTTGAAAGCTGTAATCTATGGCTAACTACTACTAGTTTGTGGGGGTAGGTTTAGTGCTTGATAGATAGGTCATGTTATGTGTGTTTTGTAATGGTGTGAACACAGTGTGGAGGCTCAAGGGTGGTGCGGCAGCCTTGCCTGGCGCTTTCTTGGGAGGCAGCAGTCAATCAGGCCCCAGCTCCGTTCAATCCACTGCGGATTTTGTACTTTCCATGTAGGACGCCGTACACTTCAATGCCTCCTGCAGCAGTGACCCCTGGTACCTTAAATCCCGATGGTGGTCACTAACTGTCAGGACCCTAACTGAACCACAGCCCGTCACAGGTCGAGAGTAGTAGTGGTAACCGTTAACTCGGGGCTATCTGTGTGTGTTATGAGGTCTAATGTAGTGTTGGTGTAGGCTCAGTGTGAAAGTTCAGGAGTGGTGCGGCAGCCTTGCCTGGCGCTTTCTTGGGAGGCAGCAGTCAATCAGGCCCCAGCTCCGTTTCAATCCACTGCGGTAGTGCACTTTCCAAGTAGGACGCCGTGCACTTCAATGCCCCCTGCAGCAGTGACCCCTGGTATATAAATCCCGATGGTGGTCACTAACTGACAGGGCCCTTAATGAACCACAGCCCGTCACAGGTCAAAAGTTGTAGTAGTGACCGTTTACTCGGGGCTGTCTGAGACGTGTGGGAGGGGTTGTGTAGACGCGACTCGCAATCATTTGTAGGAAATACTGGAACAGCAAACTGAAGGAAAAGAAGGCGGAAATTATAATACTGTATAATATAAATG
>JACEEZ010010111.1:0-10876 GCA_016584305.1 Chionoecetes opilio | reverse complement strand
TAGATAATATAGGTACACACACACACACACACCCCACGCACACACACACACACACACACAAAACACACACACACACAGACTATTTAAACAAGGATGCATAACAGAGGAGTGCATCATGTGTGCCGTGCAAGAGCACGCAGAGTCGCGCATGTGCAAACTTTACAGAAAACGGACAAACATACTCGCGTGGAAGGGTCAACTCTTAATTTATTAACTCATGGAACGAGAGAAGACAGTGACTCCCACCGAATGCAGAAGGGGGAGGGGTTCACAGTCACACCCCTAACGTTTGTTCTAAGATTGTAAAAAAAAAAGAATAACGAGTTGAACCAAAAAACTGTGGACTTATTTTTTTTTTTTTTTTTACATACAAGGTGAAAAAAAGTAAAAATGGAAAACAGAAAAAGTGCTAGTGTTTCTAAATGACCAGAAGTTTTTCTCCGGAGCCCCCACTCCCGCCTGCCCAATTTTTTTTTTTTTTGAGTTGGTAAAACAATATTGAGTTGGTCAAAATATTTGTCCTTACTCCCATCCCGCCAATCACCTACTCCTCGGGTCCTCTCTGGTGATTTTACCATACCTGTTTAGAACACATTGCTGAAAGTGCATATACAGTATACACATGTCACCTAGAGAGGCAAGGAATCCCATTTATTATTTCTATTTTTCTCTCTCTCTCTTTCTCTCTCTCTCTTTCTCTCTCTCTTTCTGTCTGTATGTCTGTCTGTCTCTCTCTCTGTATGTCTGTCTGTGTGTCTGTCTGTCTGTCTATCAGTCTATCTCTCTCTGTCTCTGTCTGTCTGTCTTTCTCTGTCTGTCTGTCTGTCTCTCTCTATGTCTGTCTGTCTGTCTGTCTGTCTGTCTGTCTATCTGTCTATCTCTCTCTGTCTCTGTCTGTCTGTCTTTCTCTGTCTGTCTGTCTGTCTCTCTCTCTGTCTGTCTGTCTGCCTGTCTGTCTGTCTATCTGTCTGTGTCCCTCTCTGTCTCTGTCTGTCTGTCTCTCTCTCTGTTTGTCTGTCTGTCAGTCTGTCTGTCTGTCTATCTGTCTGTGTCCCTCTCTGTCTCTGTCTGTCTGTCTTTCTCTGTGTGTATGTCTCTGTCTGTCTGTCCCGTCTGTCTGTTGTCTATCTGTCCTCTCTCTCTCACTGTCCCCTCTGTCTGTCTGTCTGTCTGTCTGTCCCGTCTGTCTGTCTGTCTTTGTCTGTCTGTCTCCTCTCTCAACAAGCAGGACACTGAGAATACCCACCTGACACACGCCATTTGTGCGCAGTCAAGGGCCCTTCACAACATGGGCAGGAGCGTTACTATCACAGGGGTCGCCTCCCATGTTGGCACCCACAGGCAATGAGGAAGCAGACGCCTTGGCCAAAGCAGGCGACCATGAATGAAGCAGTGACTGTCGTTATTCCCAGGACCCTCCGACAGCTAGGGCACTGTGGGGCGCCGGGCGGAAGCTCAGAAAACGGAGGGTGCACGAACAGGAGGCTGGCTGCGGCACCCACGAGTGCCCGGTGGTACACCGATGTGGCCGCTGGTGCCTGCTCCCCACCAAAACGTCCTCTAAGGTCGGTTGTGCGAGGTGGTGAGATCCAGGATCAAACTTGGGTACCCTGATGGAGGGGAAATTGGCATCACACGCCGGAGGAGGGCGTCGCTGTAGGCTGTCGCTACTGAGGATGGGCACACACTTGCTCACTTACCTTCGTGACTGTGGCTGCGTTACCCGCCAAAGACACAGTGTTTTTGTGCCCACACCCACCCTTGCTGAACTTGCAATTCACTTCATTAGTCTCCTCCCACAAACACTAACTGCACATCCGAATTCTGTGCCATTAGATGATTAATCTAAGGAAGAACAAAACAAAACAAAACAAAAATGTGAACTTACTAAAACAACATATTGTCCATCGTATTAATGTACTAGTACTATCATCAGCTAATATTATGTAAACCTGAGATAAGACTGTTATCTCGAAACAGTCTTTTTCACAATGTTTAATTCAATTGTGAATAAAGTATTGAATCTGAATCTGAATATTTTTCTCTCTCTCTCTCCTCTCTCCTCTCTCCTCTCTCTCTCCTCTCTCTCCATTCTCTCTCTCTCTCCCCCTCTCTCTTCGTTTTCCCCTCCTTTTCTCTCGTCCTCTCTCTCTCTCTTCTCCCCTCTCTCTCTCTCTCTCCTCTCTCTCTCTCTCTCTCTCTCTTTCTTTCCCCATCATCCATCGTCCCTCATGGATAAAAAGACTTGCCAAAGTATGAACAACAACAAAAACAATAACAATAGTAGTATCACCAAAAAAAAAGGAGAATAGGTTTTACGAAAGGTTTCAAAGAAAACAAATTTTTAAAAGGAACAGGAAGAGGAGGAGGAGAAAAGGAGAAGAGGTTCATGATTATATAGGAATAACGAAAACCAGGGACCTATTGACCCATAACGGGGGTTCTGCTGAACTCATACTACAACTATAAACATTGTAAGAAAACGTTGGAAAAGGATACCAGTCCCTAAAAGGATAGGAACATGGAAGTTTCATGTCCCAAAAGATGGGTATGAAAAATACAAACTACAACTCCACTCCCCCACTACAATAATCGATGGGGGGGAACAAAAAATAAATTCGCACTATCAATACCCATTTCCCTTTACTTGCGCGTAAAGTCTTTTTTTAAATGTATTTTTTTGCTGGCCCGAAAACATTTGCGGGAAACCTTTTTCCATCTCAACGACTCTAACTTTGAAAAAAATTCTTAGGGAAATCGGTGATGAAAACTTTGCCTTTTAGTTTTAAAAACCTTATTTTTCTTGTTGTCACTTGGTTTTGAAACTCGAATATTTTCTCTTGATTAATGACATAAAATCCTTTTGGGATTTAAAAGGTTTCTATAAAGTCCCCGGGATTCTACGATCCTTTAAGGGAAACATATCAATTTCCGCGAAATCCTCTTCAGAAGAATAATTTCACGAGATGGAATTTGTTTGGTTGCTCTTTTTTTTGCACTGTTTTCAAAGGGGGCCCCAGACATAACTACGTCACGGTTTGTTTACATGGGGTGCATTGTGGGATAAGGGGGGGGTCCCCGCGGGGTGGACCTACAAAGGGGGTTTATTCTATTGTTTGAAAAATAATTTACTCTGCAAACTAGAAAATAATCCCTGATACAATTTTGTGCTCAGGACATATTTTGATATTTCTTTTCTTTTTCTTAATATGTCGAAAAATACTGGATTTACAGTCTTTGTTAACATAAAACAATATATGTTTTTTTATTAATAATTAAAGAGTTAAAAATTTGCTGTATTTTTTTTCTCTCTTTCTGTCAGTTTTCTAAAATTTATATTAAGCTTCAATACAATAAGAAAGCCTCCCCGTATTATATTATCTTTTGTTTTCTCTCACCTTCTTTCCTCCTCATTTTCCCCCTTGTTCCCTTAATACTCTCTCCCTCACTCCCCCAATCACCCACTCACACACCCCACTCACTTCTAACATCCCGTAACACTTTCCTCTCATCCTCCCCCATCTCTCCCGTCCCCCAAAACCCGACATATTTACTCCCTCACAAATCAAACATCACTCCCCTCATTTACTCATAAAATACTACATAAATTAAAAACGCAGTAAACCTAACAAAAAAACAAAAACGAAACTTATCCATCCTTCATCTTAAAAACCACCACCTTCCCTGCTACAAAACCCCACCTCTCACACTACCCTTACTCAACCAAACCTTCTTACCTAAAACACAAAAATTTAACCCCTCAGAAACCCTACTCTTGCCCCCCCTCATCTAAATAAAAAGCAAATGTGTTGTGTGCTGTGTGTGTGTGTTGTGTGTGTATGTGTTGGTGTGTGTGTGTGTGTGTGTTTGTGTGTGTGTGTGGGGTGTGTGGTGTGTGTGTGTTGTGTGTGGTTTGTTCCCTCCATGCCCCCCCCTGTGGCGGAATCCCCTCATATGCACAGTTTTTGGAACCGGCTCGAGCAGGGAAGGGTTTTAAAAACTTTTTATGAGATTCCGATATCTTTTTTTTTTTTTTATTTTAGCAGCCCTTTACGAGAATTATAAAAAAAAATGGGTTGCGAAAAATTGGGAAACCCGATGTAAGGTGATGGGTAAGGGTGATTGAAAAGGGGGGGTTGTGGGTAATGGGTTTTGGGGGGATGGGGGATAAAGGGTTGGGGGGGTTGGGGGATGGGGGGGGAATAGATGGGGGGTGATGGTAAAAGGGTGGGAATGGGGTGTGGGGATGGGGAATGGGTGGTGAATGGGTGGGGGGTGGGGTAAAGGGTGAGTGGTGGGTGGGGGGTGTGGGGAAAGGGTGATGAATGGGTTTGGGGTGATGTGAATAGTTGCGTTAATACATACCTTTCTACATCCCTGATTTCAGGAAAGCTATAAGGGGCTACTGGAAAGGGTCTGTGTTTGAGGGGCCCGAAAGCCCACCAAACACGGGTGGTGGGCAAAGGGCCCCCCAATCCCCTCCGCAGGATCCCAAAAAAAGTCCGCCGGAGGGCGGCTTTGCGGCTAAAAGAACATAAACATATAAAAAAAAAAGGGAAAGGGGCCGAAAGAGGCCGTAGACTGAACCACACGTGGAGTTCCTGTTATTTAAAAACCCACTACCACATCCACTTTTTATCCCATCCGTAAGCTGTCTAGCCTCCTTTTAAAAAAACACCCTTTTGCCCCGCAAAACCCCCTCCCGCCCACCACCTCACGTCAAACCAGGTAATTTAAATTTATAGGCTTCATTTCTTAACCCCCAAAAACCCTAAAAACCCTTTCTATCGAAAAGGGGTAAACTCACTGTATTCCTGTCCTTATCTCACATTTTTTTTTTTACTGGAGGTCGGGGGGGTCCCCAAACACACAAAACCTACCCCTGCTGCCACCTTGATCCCCCTAAATAGATGTAAAACAGGAAAAAATATAATGCAAAAGCTTTTTTCTTCCTATATTCTTTTCACAATTTTCTTTGGGAAAAATTTTTTGGTAATTTTCATTTTCTTTTTTTTCAACAACTCTTTTTTTTTTTCTTCTTTTTTCGGGAGAAATTTTGAGGGCAATTTAAATAACCACAAAGGTATAATAAAAAAAATATTGGTGGGAGTGAAAAAAATATGCAAGCTTTTTCTTTTTTATTTTTTTTCCTACGTTACAAGTTCATGGAAAATATGGGGAAAGTAAGTCTAT
Source organism: Chionoecetes opilio (assembly GCA_016584305.1). Classification (NCBI taxonomy): domain Eukaryota; kingdom Metazoa; phylum Arthropoda; class Malacostraca; order Decapoda; family Majidae; genus Chionoecetes; species Chionoecetes opilio. Next base: position 5,683 of record JACEEZ010010111.1, on the reverse strand, counting down.
TTTCCTCTTATTTTTGACGTATAAAAATTTTGAAAAGGTTTGAATAAACCACAAAGGGAAAATAAAAAAAAAATGTAGTGTGAATACTATACAGTTTTGATTTTGGAAAATTTTCTTTTTTTTTATTTTACAAGTTCTTGGAAAATAAAGTGGTATACCTTTTTTTTTTTTTTTTTTCGGACAAATTTTTTTAAATTTTAAAGAAAAATAAGAAAAGGAAAGAAAAAAAAATTAAAAGGGGGGGGTGGTTTTTAGGGGGTTTTTTTTTTAGGTTAAAAAGAGAAGGAAAAGGGAAGAGGGGAGAGAGAGAGAGAGAGAGAGAAGGGGAGAGAGAGAGAGGGGAGGGAAAAGGGGGAGAGGGGGAAAAAGGGGAGAGAGGAGAGAGGGGGGAAAGGGAAGAGGGGGGAAAAGGGAAGAGAAAGAGAAAGGGGGGAGGAAGAGAGGGGAGGGGGGAGAGGAGAGAGAGGAGAGGAGGGGAGAGAGGAGGAGAGAAAAGGGGGAGAGAGGGGAAAAAAAAAAAAAGGGGGGGGGGGGGAAAAAAAGAGGAAAAGAGAGAGAGGGGGAGGAGGAAAAAGGGGGGGAGGGGGAAGAGAAGAGAGAGGAAAAGGAGGAGAGAGGGGGAGAGGGGAAAAAGGAAGAAGAGGGAAGGAGAGGAGAGAAAAGAGAGAAGAGGAGAGAAGGGGAGAGGAGGAGGGAGAAGAAGAGAGGGAGGGAAAAAAGAGGGGGGGAGGGAAGAGAAGAAGGAAGAAAGGAAAAAAAAAAAGGGAAAAAAGAGGAAAAAAAAAGGGAAAAGGAGAAAAAAGGGGGGGGGAAAAAAAAAAGGGGAAAATGAAGGGGGGAAAAAAAAAAAGAAAGGGGAAAAGGGAAAAGGATTTAAAAAAAAAAAAATAAGGGAAAAAAGGGAAAAAAAAAATTTTTTTCCTTTTTTTTAAAAAAATTTTTTAAAAAAAAAATTAAAAAATTTTTTATTTTTTTTGGGTTTTTTTTGTTTTTTTTATTTTTTTTTTTCCCCTTTCTTCCCCCCCCTTTTTTTTTTTTCCCCTTTCCCCCTTTTTTTCCACCCCCTTTTTTTTTTTTTTTTAAAATTTTTTTTTTTTAAATTTTTCCCTTTTTTTTTTCCCCTTTTTTTTAAAAATTTTGTAAACCCCCAATTTTTAACCCCTTTTTCCCCCCTTTTCCCTTTTTTTTTAAAATTTTTTTTTCCCCCCCCGCGTTTTTTCCCCCCTTTTTTTCCCCCCGAAAAAACCCCCCTTTTTTTGCCCCCCTTTCCCCCCTCCCCCCCCCCCCCCCCCCCCCTCCTCTCCCTTTTTTCCCCCTTTTTTAAATTTTTTTTTTTCCCCCCCCCCCCTTTTTTTCCTCCTCCTTCCCCTTTCTTTTTTTTCCCCCCCCCCTTTTTTTTCTTCCCCAACAAAACATATTGAACCCCTTTTCAGAGAAATACCCCCATTTTTCCCTTTACCATTGATTTATTATTATTATTATTTTTAAAAAGCTTCCCCCCCCCACCCCATTTTTTTCCCCCTCCCCCAAAACCCCCAAAAGCCCGTTCGTTTTTTAAAAAAGTTTTTTTTTTCAATTTCTTGGACGGGCCTCACCTAAAAAATTTTTTTCCGGGGGGGACAAGGGCGACCCAAAAGGGGGGGCCGTGAGACTTTTTACCCCAGTTTCCAAACCCCAAAAAAAAGCCCAAAATTTGCAAACCCGCCACACAATACCATGCCATCCATACCAGCGTCGGGTAGTTAGTGCGGAGTCAATAGGTGTTTTAAAAGGAGTTGCAATTTCATGGATGGGGATTAAAGCGGATGTAGTAGTGTTAAGTAACGGAACTACAACATGCAAGTCTCATGACCTCGTTTTAGCTTACTTATTTTTTTTATGTTTTCTTCTTATGGTTCTTATGTACGCTTCCTCCCCACGCCACGCAATACCACGTACAAGCCCCACCTCCCACGCCACGCAATAGCACGAAAATACCCCGTCACCTCCCCACCCACGCAGTGGGGACGTGGTGTTTTATTATTTAATGATTTAGGGTTATTGAAATTTGACTGGCACGGGGCGAGAGATGGCTACGATTTGTGTGTTGGTCCCCATGGCTCCGGTCCCCAGAAACACACACAGTTCTCTGTTTCCCTGAACTTTGCTAGGTCCAGAAGGTTAGAATTGCAGGTTCTTGGTATCAGAGACCACAGAGCTGCACCGCTGGACATGTAAAAGTAATGCCGGAGGAGTAGCTAAGGAGATCGACCACATCCTCGTTAGTACTCGTTGGAGGATCCTCCAAAACTGCAGGGGTTTACCGGAGTGCTGAGTTCTTTGGAAGATCACAGACTTGTTGTTGCTACACTTAAGTTTCATGCAAGTCCAGAAGAATCTCAAGAGGTAACCATACTGTTTTTTCATTCTTGAGAAACTGAAGGACTTGACATGTGCTCTGTGTATCGGGGGGCAGTCTAAAATCGGTTTGATGTGCTCGGTGCTCTCGGGATCCTGTAGAACTGTGGGATACCTTCAAACGTGAAACTCAAACAGGCTGCCAAGGAATGTATTGGGGAGCGCCCGAGGTCAAGGCGTGGTTTTGTCTCGACGGAGACGCTGGAAAAATCGAGGAGAGTCGCGCTGCCAGGCTGGCTGGGAACCGGGACCAGCCAGGGCTCTGTCACCGGACTAGAACCCTCCTGAGGAGAGACAAGGAGAGGTAAAGTCAGGAGTCCCCGCTAAGGATGTCGAGGGTCATTTGAACGTAATGACCTCCGACCCGCCTACCGAGCCCCGAAAAAGCTCCGTTCCAAATCTCCTTCTCGGGCGAGTGCTATTCGAACAGCAGATGGGCGCCTCGTGGGCGGACATGGATGGGCCGATGGCCTCGTTGGGCTGAGTACTTTGGGCAGTTGTTCACGGTGGACCCTCCAAACTGAGCGCTTCACACCACTGGGTTACAGGCATGGATGCCGATCCTCCCAATGACGAAACCGCACCCTCTCTTGACGAAGTCAGGGGAGGCTGTAGCAAAAGTTGAAGGGTGGAAAGGCAGCTGCTGTTTTTTAATATCAGTGCGGAGCTCCTCAAAAGCTGGGGTGAGGCCCTGATCCGCGGGTTGCATGCTGTCCTGACTGCCGTGTGGCAATCGGTAAACCATTCCTCCATGACTGGAAAAGGGGGCTGGTCGTCCCTATCTGGAAAGGGAAAGGGGACCGTCAGGACTGCAACAATTACCTCGGTATTACACTGCTCAGCGTACCAGGCAAGGTGCTTGCCCATCTATTGCTGACACGAATTCGCAGTCATCTGGTGAAGCATCAGAGACCTCAGCAGTCTGGGGTTTACGCCTGGGAAGTCAACACGGAAACCCTATCCTAGCGCTTCGAGTCCTGGTGGAACGCCGACGTGAGTTTCGAACAGGGGATGCTTGCAGCCTATGTTGATCTAAAGAAGGCGTTTGACTCAGTGCATCGTGAGTCACTCTGGGTCTTCTGCGACTTCGAGGGGTTCCTCCAAGGACTATTGGTTTGATAACTGGTCTGTATTCTGGGACTGCGAGCTGTGAAGTGTGGGGCAGGTGTATCCAGCTTCTTTCCTTAAATACAGGATGAGGAAAAGGGTGCGCCCTTGCCCCTCACTTTTCACGCTTGTAGGGGACTGGTTTTGGGAAAAGGGGTTGTAGATAAAAGTGATTGGGGGAGCACCCTTTTGGCAACACCAAGATCACTGATCTTGTTTTTCCCGATGTGCATAATCTTTGCTGAGTCGTGGAGGCCCTGGTGAGGGCTCTCGGGGCGCTGCACGAGGAGGAAAAGCCTTTGGGGATTTTGAGGTCTCCTGGCTCAAGACCTAGGTCCGGGTATTTGGAGACTTACTAATGAACAGTACAGTCTGTTATGCTTTGGGGCGAGGACTTTGAATTTTGGAAATTTTCATACCTTGGTAGCGAAATTCCAAAATGACGGCGGGTCACGTCAAGAAGTCTTACACGTTTGGGCATAGCCCACGGTGTTATGGCCCGCTCAGGGGGAGTATTTGGCGTTGTCGGTACCTGTGCAGGGGAAAAAAGACCCGGGATCTTCAAGTCCCCTTTTGATCCCTGTCTTACTCTTGGTGTGAGACTGGACCTAAATATGACTTAAGAGACAAAATAAAATGCCTTTGGTAATAATGTCTTCGCAGAATCATGGGGTATCGTTGGGATGTTTGGGTTTAAAATCAGCGATTGCACCTGGACTGATGGGCCTTTTACCTGCTGTCCGTCAACCCCCAAAATTTTTTGGGCTTTGGGGCAGGGGGGGGGCACGTACCCTAAAACCCGACCCTTTCCCCATGGGGTTGTATCTGAAGAGAAAACCGGGCGTGGGGGAGGCCAGGGGGCGCCCACAAGGCTGGGGGCGGGGGCAAGTTGAGTTTCTTGCGAGGCTGCTTGGTATGGGAAAAGGAGCCTGCAGGGGAAAACTCGCGCTGGTGCCCCCGGGGGAGTGGCGTCGTAGGGTGGGCGAGGCACGCGCCCCCCGGGGTATGCCCCCCAATGATTGATTGATTGGGTTGAAATTTGAGTTTTAAAAGAAATATTTTATTGTATTACTATTTACAATGTTATAAAATAAAGGTGATAGTAAAAACATTTTTCCAGTTCTTCAATACAGTCAAGGTACGAGGGGAAACCATATTGACCTGATATGTCCACAACCACGAAAATTATATAAATGTTTTTAATGCACTGTTTGGTCCTAATTTTTGAAAAATTTCCAAATAATTTTTAAAATATTACTAATTTTAAATACATTTAAAAATAACTTTAAAACTTACTTTTTTCCCTCAAAAATACAAAACTTGGGGTCAATAGAAAAGTTTTTTCACATCATTTGTATTTTCAATAGCATAATTAGTGTTTAAATTTATCAATCAAATTTTTGGGAATTGTTATGGTTTTTTTAAAATTTTCTTTTTATTTTTTAAATAAAATTTTTACCTGCCCCTTTATATATTTTAATAGTTTACATGTTTTTCCCGTCCCCAGGGAGCTGTTCCGGGGGGAACTAATGCCTAAGAACAAAATTTTTTAAAAAATTAATAACTAAGAACATAAGAACATAAGAAAATAAGGAAACTACAAATGGGCCCCGGGCCTACACTTTTGGTTCCTTTTACCTAACACTACCTACATCCACCTTTTTCCCCCTCCTAACCTATCCAGCCCTCTTTTTAAAAAACTCCCTAATGACTCCCACTAAATACCTGTCTACTGAGACCCTTCCACCCTTTCCCCTCTATTTGTGAACCAGTTTTTTTTTTCCCCATTTTTTCCCTTTTTAAATCTACGCTTTTTTTTCCCCAAATTTAACCATTCTTCTTGTTCTTACCCTGGTTTAAAACCGTAAAAAACTTTTCCTACCGCTCCTTTATTAAATCCCCTTTTTCCCCTTAAAACTTCTTCAGATCGCCCCTTATCTCGTCTCTCGAGTGAGTTAATTTTAAAAAAAATTCAAACTCTTCTCATAACTAAATTCGCATCCCCTTTTATCATTTTGGTCATCCTCTCTGCACTGTTTCTAAAAAGGGGTTTATCCATCCTGTAATATGAACCAAAACTGAACCCCATATCAGGGGGCCTCCCAGACCAAAAGCAGAAAAAACCCCCCTTTAAAAATTTTTAAACTTCCCTTTTTTCCTTTTTTACTTTTTACACCCC
>JACEEZ010010110.1:240000-241943 GCA_016584305.1 Chionoecetes opilio | reverse complement strand
AACTAAACCACACACAACAACAACCACACCTCAACAACAAACACACCACCACAAAACAACAACAACACCACCACCAACCACAACAACACAAACACAACAAAACAACACACCCACACACACAACAATAACAACTAAACACCACCACCCAAAAAACAACAACAAAACACATACACCACCCAACACACAACACCCCCACCAACAACCACCAACCAAAAACAATAACAACACACACCACCACCCAAACACAACAACAATAACACACCACCACCACCACCCAAACCAACAACAACAACAATAACACACCATCCACACACCACCAAACAACAACAACAAACACCACCACCACCACCACCCAAAACAATAACAGCAACAACAACAACACCAATAAACACCACCACCACCACCCAAACAACAACAACAACACCAATAACACCACCACCCAAACATCAACAACAACACCACCACCACCACCCAAACAACAACAACACATAACACCACCACCACCACCCAAACAACAACAACACCAATACACCACCACCACCACCCAAACAACAACAACAACAACAAAACAATACACCACACCACCCAACAAACAACAACAACAAACATAACACCAGTCCACCACACCCAAACAATAACAGCAACAACAACACATAACACCACCACCAAACAACAACAACAATAACAACCACCACACCCAAACAACAACATAAACACACACCACCACCACCAAACAACAACAACAATAACACACCACCACCACCCAAACAACAACATATACACAACACTAAAACACCACACCACCCAAACAACAACAATAAAACCACCACCACCCAAACAACAACAATAACACCACCAGTCCACCACCACCCAAACAATAACAGCAACAACAACAACAATAATACCACCACCCAAACAACACAACAACAATAACACCACCACCACCCAAACAACAACAATAACACCACCACCACCACCCAAACAACAACAATAACACCACCACCACCCAAACAACAACAATAAACACCACCACACACACCCAAACAAACAACATACACACCCACCCCACCACCCACACACAATAACACCACCACCACCCAACAACACAACAATAACACACCACCACCAACCACAAACAACAACAATAACACCACCACCCCCAAACAACAAACAAAAATACAACACACACCACCACCACCACAAACACACAACAACAACAACAACACCACCAGCCACCACCACCCAAACATAAACAGCACAACAACAACAATAACACAACCACCCAAACAACAAAACACCACCCAAACACAACAACAATAACACCACCACCACCACCCAAACAACAACAACAACAACAACAACAACAACAACAACAACACCACCCAAACAACAACAACAACAACAATAACACCACCACCACCACACAACCAAAACAACAAACAACACACAATAACACCACACAGTCCACCACCAACAACAACAACAACAACAACACACAATAACACCACCAGTCCACCACCACCCAAACAACAACAATAAACCACCACCCCCATCCCCAAACAACAACAAAAAAAACAACAATAACACCACCACCACCCAAACAAACAACAAAAAACACCACCACCCCAAACCACCAAACAAACAACAACAATAACACCACCACCACCCAAACGACAACAACAACAACAACAATAACACCACCAGTCCACCACCACCCAAACAACAACAACAACAATAATACCACCACCACCACCACCCAAACAAACAACAACAACAATAACACCACCACCACCACCACCACCCAAACAACAACAACAACAATAACACCACCACCACCACCACCCAAACGACAACAACAACAACAACAACACCAGGCCACCACCACCACCACCCAAACAACAACAATAACACCACCAGTCCACCACCACCACCACCCGAACAAC
>JACEEZ010010110.1:222500-235000 GCA_016584305.1 Chionoecetes opilio | reverse complement strand
CGCACCATCAACACCACTGCCATCAAGAGGTGACTACCTGTGGCGGGAACGAACCTCGACCGGGACTGTCAGACATTTTGTAGCCTCCTCGTACGTATATTCAAGAGAGCATTGCCACGGGACTCATTCCATTCCCTTGGCCTTATAACCAAAGACTATGCATGGGCCTTTAAATAATGTCACTGTCACCCTCAAGCACCCTGTGGCCCACCGACACCCCACGCCTTAAGCCACGCCACCATACAACTTGTCAACAATGTCATAATAACCTCACACTCACCTCCTCGTGACCCATCGTGTTCCTGGAGGATGGCAGCGGCGTCCCCATTCATCCTGGCACCAGCACGGCACTTCCCTGTCCCCTGGCACCCCAAGGACACGGCACGAACACAAACACTACACGCGTCAGCAACAGCCGCCGCCGTAATGCAATGTTTACTGATTGATGTCCTTGGAAGTTGGTGCGAGAGGCTCCGTCCCGTCTCAGCTACCGTACAGTTGCGACCTTTTGATTACGGTATATTCTAATAGCGCATCAACGCTGTGCACTTATCATGTCACTGGTGTGGTGTCGTAATGGACACACTCCTCTGATCATTACTGTGGTGGATGTACACTGCACAACAAATACTGCACAAGAACAACACGTCACACTACAGAAACGAAAAATTCCACCCCGAACTCTTCATTGTTGGATGAACCTAAGAACCTAAGAAACCTAAGAAAATAAAGAAGCTACAAGAGGCCGTGAGACCTACACGAGGTAGTTCCTGTTACTTAACACTACCTACATCCACCTTTCATCCCCATCCATAATAATCTAGCCTCCTTTTAAAGCTCCCTATTGACTTCGCACTGACCACCTGACGCCTGAGTCCATTCCAATCATTCACTACCCTATTTGTGAACCAGTTTTTCCCTAGATGGGTACATAAGCGCTGGGCATTGGGTTATGTAGCCCCGAATGTTTTATGAATAGCCCCGGATCTCAAATAGCTTCTTTTTTTCTTACAAGAATATGATAAGCTCTGACTGGGGCCAACACAAAATTATAGTAAGAAACAAGAGATTTGGTTAGATGTTACTTGGCATGCTGATTGCATCCTTTTTATGACTGGACAAGAGAGATACGGAGAAAACAGGAAGAGAGAACAGAGGAGATGAGGAGTGCGACAGATAAATGAGACACCAAAAGACCTTCTGGAGAGGTGAAGAAGAGAATATCAGATGGACAGGACACAGAATTAACAGTTTTGTCACAGTTCAAAATGAGCCCTAAATTTGTCACACAATATAAGCAAAAGTTATAAAGCCATTGATGGTTAGAGTTCAGTACCTTAAAGCATTGGCAATATACAATCTATAGGACTGCTTCATCACGCCAAAGTTCTCTTTTTCTTAGGGTTTTACTCCTGCTGATGAAAATAAAAATAATAACGAAGTTGAACCACAACTCACTCTTGATCTTATTATCATTTTATGTTGCGAAAGTTATCCTAAGCAAATGATTGGAACTTTTTAGTGGAGCACAGTGTCTCACATATTATATTATTCATTATACTCATAAATATATTGAAAATTATCTGGTAAAAATCTAATTAAAGATCTCTAGGCTGGGCTCAGCCCCCAATGTTTCAAGATCCTAAATACGCCCCTGGATGGGTATAGTATAACAATATGGGTGGCTATGGAACTCGAAGAAGTCGAAGAAGTACTCTGTGGGTATAAGTGGAATGAAGAAAGATGAGCAAATATGGCCGCCTTATGACGTCATCAAGAGGATTTTTATCTTGATTTTGACTTAACAGCAGACTGGTCCAGTAAGCTATAAGGGCAAAAATGCAATAAATACAGAGCACGATAAGGTAAGGAAATGATGCAGAAAAATCATTACATAAAATATCACAAAAACTCAAAGAAATGTTTTTTGGGGATTTCTGACCGCTGAATATGACAAACGTCTGACAAATGGTCTGTCAGACAGTTGACGAATAAGTTTTTTGTCATTTTACTTCGTAACTATTAGTTCTAGAGGGAAAATGCATAGTCAAAGTTTTTAAGCTTTGTCAGTTCTATCTTTGGGGAGGCGGTAGCAGAATGGTTAGCGTCTCCGACTGGCGTTCTCGGTGACCCGAGTTCGATCCCCGAAGAAAACCAAAACCTTTCTGCACCGTCGAGTGGCCTAAGAACACCCGCATGCCCTGCCCATCAACTCTACCTTGAGGACACAGGGGGAGCGGCATGAGTCTCTTCTTAATTTACATGTTAATCACAGGCGTCACTATAATATCCGCGCCACCACGGGCGCAGGCAAGGTAAAGCTACTCAAGGTACCAACCATCACAGCCCTCAAGTGAACCTCCAGAGCCTACCATCCGAGCCCTGGGTCATCATTGCCTACAGGCGCTATAGGCACAAATAAAGTAAAAAAAAAAAAAAAAAATAAAAAAAAAAAAAAAAAAATTAATGCTGTAATCAGAATTCCACTTAGCCCTACACTTTCTGTGCAAATAATGTTTTATGAAATTGGCATATTAGCAAGTATTTCAACTACTTGCGTTCTAAACTTTTTTTTACTATACTACCTACTAATAAAAAATAAAAAATCAAGTTCTATCTTTAGGTACCTTCTTGTATGCAATGTTATCGTAATCCTCATAGTTTTCGGGCTATTAAAGAAAATATGATTTTTGACTAAAATTCCAAGGACCTCTGCAGATTTTGTGGAAACTTTTGACATTTCAGATTTGCATGACAATTGGTACCCATGTTTCTGGCCACGCTGAACACGAACCTGGCGTCAGTATATTTCTCTGTCTTAATTTTCGTTTAAATATCACAATTGTATAGGCTATTTCACCGTGTTTTGTTATGAAAGGAATTATTACTATAACTACTCCTACTATTTCTCTCACTCTCACAAAAACACAATGAAAATATCCAATCCCTTATGCTAATGTTTCCACAGCTCCTCATGTCATCTTGTGAGCCGCTTATCAAACTAAACTTACATAATCACACATGTCCCAAGGCTCACACTCCTTGCCTCCCTACCTGATACAATGACACGAGTATATATGATGCAATATCCTATCACATCAGCACCAGTCAGGCAATTTAATGGTGTGATGCTGAAAGTGTTAAAAATTCAGCTTCTTTCTTTCTTTTAAATTTGAATAAGAAAAGCTTAAATACAAACTTGATCATTGAAATAGAGCAGTTATATAATGTAATGTCAGGTGGATAGAAAGTTTATCCCTCCACCTCCAGCATCAGTTTATAAAAATCTCAACTTTCCTTCACAGTAATAGGGGATCAGTGTAGATGACGAGAAAGAAGGAACAATATACAAACCTTCATTACCTTCCATAGTTACAAGTTCATAGTTACATAGTTAAGTTCCTGCATAGTTACAAGGGGTGTGGGAAAAGGAAGAGGAGGGAGGAGTATATATTCACCACTTTCTCCATGGCCTGTACCTCCTCCAGTACTCACTCGAGAGACGCAGAGTAAGGGCGATCTGATAGAAGTTTTTAAGTGGATAAAGGGATTTAATAAAGGAGAGGTAGGAAAAGTTCTTACGGCTTTTAACCAGGGTAGAACAAGAAGTAACGGATTCAAGCTGGAAACCGTAGTTTAGAAGGTACGGGAAAAACGGTTCCAGGGTGTGGTGTGATGGAATGGTCTCACTTAGACAGGTGTGTAGGAGCTGGTGAGTTTGGTGATCCTTGGTACGTGTCTTGGCATGGAGGTGTAAGGGCTGGTGTAGTGGTCCTCTTTTGTAGGCTGACAGGCAACTCCACGTGTAAGGGCGGCTTCTTGTGCTCTCCTTCTTTTCCTGTGTCTTAGCCCGGCACGCACCCACGAGTGGCAGGCAACTCCTCCCCCTTCACTGCTCTTGCCGCCCTCGGAGCGTCTAGCCACAGTTTTCCTCTTCCCCTGTCCTTTGGTCCTCCCGGTCCTTGCCCCCACCTCAGGAGGTGTAAGAGGGCAGGGTGGGCTCCCCCTTCCTTTGTTCCTGGTACGTTGACCGTAGGAGCGTGTAGGGCAGGTGGGATCCGTCGGGTGTGGTGTCTGAGCATCCCTCTCACCCTCAGGAGTGTGTAGAGGGTGGTGTGTGTGTCTCCTCCCTTCCTTTGTCCTGCTGTCTTGCCCGCACCCTCAGGAGCGTGTAGAGGGCAGGTGTGTGTCTCTCCCTTCCTTTGTCCTGCTGTCTTGCCCGCACCCTCAGGAGTGTGTAGAGGGCAGGTGTGTGTGTCTCCTCCCTTCTTTTGTCCTGCTGTCTTGCCCGCACCCTCAGAGTGTGTAGAGGGCAGGTGTGTGTGTCTCCTCCCTTCCTTTGTCCTGCTGTCTTGCCCGCACCCTCAGGAGTGTGTAGAGGGCAGGTGTGTGTCTCCTCCCTTCCTTTGTCCTGCTGTCTTGCCCGCACCCTCAGGAGTGTGTAGAGGCAGGTGTGTGTGTCCTCTCCCTTCCTTTGTCCTGCTGTCTTGCCCGCACCCTCAGGAGTGTGTAGAGGGCAGGTGTGTGGTGTCTCCTCCCTTCCTTTGTACTGCTGTCTTGCCCTCACCCTCAGGAGGTGTAGAGGGCAGGTGTGGGTGTCCCCCTCCCTTCCTTTGTCCTGCTGTCTTGCCCGCACCCTCAGGAGTGTGTAGAGGGCAGGTGTGTGTGTCTCCTCCCTTCCTTTGTACTGCTGTCTTGCCCGCACCCTCAGGAGTGTGTAGAGGGCAGGTGTGTGTGTCTCCTCCCTTCCTTTGTACTGCTGTCTTGCCCGCACCCTCAGGAGTGTGTAGAGGGCTGGTGGTGTGTGTCTCCTCCCTTCCTTTGTCCTGCTGTCTTGCCCGCACCCTCAGGAGTGTGTAGAGGGCTGGTGTGTGTGTCTCTTCCCTTCCTTTGTCCTGCCTGTCTTGCCCGCACCCTCAGGAGTGTGTAGAGGGCTGGTGTGTGTGTCTCCTCCCTTCCTTTGTCCCTCTGTCTTGCCCGCACCCTCAGGAGTGTGGTAGAGGGCAGGTGTGTGTGTCTCCTCCCTTCCTTTGTCCTGCTGTCTTGCCCGCACCCTCAGGAGTGTGTAGAGGGCAGGTGTGTGTGTCTCCTCCCTTCCTTTGTCCTGCTGTCTTGCCCGCACCCTCAGGAGTGTGTAGAGGGCAGGTGTGTGTGTCTCCTCCCTTCCTTTGTCCTGCTGTCTTGCCCGCACCCTCAGGAGTGTGTAGAGGGCAGGTGTGTGTGTCTCCTCCCTTCCTTTGTCCTCGCTGTCTTGCCCGCACCCTCAGGAGTGTGTAGAGGGCAGGTGGTGTGTCTCCTCCTTCCTTTGTCCTGCTGTCTTGCCCGCACCCTCAGGAGTGTGTACAGGGCAGGTGTGGTGTCTCTCCCTTCCTTTGTCCTGCGTCTTGCCCGCACCCTCAGGAGTGTGTAGAGGGCAGGTGTGTGTGTCTCCTTCCCTTCCTTTGTCCTGCTGTCTTGCCCGCACCCTCAGGAGTGTGTAGAGGGCGGTGTGGGTGTTCTCCTCCCTTCCTTTGTCCTGCTGTCTTGCCCGCACCCTCAGGAGTGTGTAGAGGGCAGGTGTGGGTGTCTCCTCCCTTCCTTTGTACTGCTGTCTTGCCCGCACCCTCAGGAGTGTGTAGAGGGCAGGTGTGTGTGTCTCCCCCTTCCTTTGTACTGCTGTCTTGCCCGCACCCTCAGGAGTGTGTAGAGGGCAGTGTGTGTGTCTCCTCCCTTCCTTTGTCCTGCTGTCTTGCCCGCACCCTCAGGAGTGTGTAGAGGGCTGGTGTGTGTGTCTCCTCCCTTCCTTTGTACCTGCTGTCTTGCCCGCACCCTCAGGAGTGTGTAGAGGGCGTGTGTGTGTCTCCTCCCTTCCTTTGTCCTGCTGTCTTGCCCGCACCCTCAGGAGTGTGTAGAGGGCAGGTGTGTGTGTCTCCTCCCTTCCTTTGTACTGCTGTCTTGCCCGCACCCTCAGGAGTGTGTAGAGGGCAGGTGTGTGTGTCTCCTCCCTTCCTTTGTCCTGCTGTCTTGGCCCGCACCCTCAGGAGTGTGTAGAGGGCAGGTGTGTGTCTCCTCCCTTCCTTTGTCCTGCTGTCTTGCCCGCACCCTCAGGAGTGTGTAGAGGGCAGGTGTGTGTGTCTCCTCCCTTCCTTTGTCCTGCCTGTCTTGCCCGCACCCTCAGGAGTGTGTAGAGGGCAGGTGTGTGTGTCTCCTTCCCTTCCTTTGTCCTGCTGTCTTGCCCGCACCCTCAGGAGTGTGTAGAGGGCAGGGGTGTGTGTCTCTTCCCTTCCTTTGTACTGCTGTATGCCCGCACCCTCAGGAGTGTGTAGAGGGCAGGTGTGTGTGTCTCTCCCTTCCTTTGTCCTGCTGTCTTGCCCGCACCCTCAGGAGTGTGTAAGAGGCAGGTGTGTGTGTCTCCTCCCTTCCTTTGTCTGCTGTCTTGCCCGCACCCTCAGGAGTGTGTAGAGGGCAGGTGTGTGTCTCCTCCCTTCCTTTGTACCTGCTGTCTTGCCCGCACCCTCAGGAGTGTGTAGAGGGCAGGTGTGTGTGTCTCCTCCCTTCCTTTGTCTGCTGTCTTGCCCGCACCCTCAGGAGTGTGTAGAGGGCAGGGTGTGTGGTGTCTCTCTCCTTCCTTTGTCCTGCTGTCTTGCCCGCACCCTCAGGAGTGTGTAGAGGGCAGGTGTGTGTGTCTCCTCCCTTCCTTTGTCCTGCTGTCTTGCCCGCACCCTCAGGAGTGTGTAGAGGGCTGGTGTGTGTGTCTCCTCCCTTCCTTTGTCCTGCTGTCTTGCCCGCACCCTCAGGAGTGTGTAGAGGGCAGGTGTGTGTGTCTCTCCCTTCCTTTGTCCTGCTGTCTTGCCCGCACCCTCAGGAGTGTGTAGAGGGCGGTGTGTGTGTCTCCTCCCTTCCTTTGTCCTGCTGTCTTGCCCGCACCCTCAGGAGTGTGTAGAGGGCAGGGTGTGTGTGTCTCCTCCCTTCCTTTGTACTGCTGTCTTGCCCGCACCCTCAGGAGTGTGTAGAGGGCAGGTGTGTGTGTCTCCCCTCCCTTCCTTTGTCCTGCTGTCTTGCCCGCACCCTCAGGAGTGTGTAGAGGGCAGGGTGTGTGTGTCTCTTCCCTTCCTTTGTACTGCTGTCTTGCCCGCACCCTCAGGAGTGTGTAGAGGGCAGGTGTCTGTTGTCTCTTCCCTTCCTTTGTCTGCTGTCTTGCCCGCACCCTCAGGAGTGTGTAGAGGGCAGGTGTGTGTGTCTCTCCCTTCCTTTGTACCTGCTGTCTTGCCCGCACCCTCAGGAGTGTGTAGAGGGCTGGTGTGTGTGTCTCCTCCCTTCCTTTGTCCTGCTGTCTTGCCCGCACCCTCAGGAGTGTGTAGAGGGCAGGTGTGTGTGTCTCTCCCTTCCTTTGTCCTGCTGTCTTGCCCGCACCCTCAGGAGTGTGTAGAGGGCAGGGTGTGTGTGTCTCCTCCCTTCCTTTGTCTGCTGTTCTTGCCCGCACCCTCAGGAGTGTGTAGAGGGCTGGTGTGTGTCTCCCTCCCTTCCTTTGTCCTGCTGTCTTGCCCGCACCCTCAGGAGTGTGTAGAGGGCAGGTGTGTGTGTCTCCTCCCTTCCTTTGTACTGCTGTCTTGCCCGCACCCTCAGGAGTGTGTAGAGGGCAGGTGTGTGTGTCTCTCCCTTCCTTTGTCCTGCTGTCTTGCCCGCACCCTCAGGAGTGTGTAGAGGGCAGGTGTGTGTGTCTCCTTCCCTTCCTTTGTCCTGCTGTCTTGCCCGCACCCTCAGGAGTGTGTAGAGGGCAGGTGTGTGTGTCTCCTCCCTTCCTTTGTACCTGCTGTCTTGCCCGCACCCTCAGGAGTGTGTAGAGGGCTGGTGTGTGTGTCTCCTTCCTTCCTTTGTCCTGCTGTCTTGCCCGCACCCTCAGGAGTGTGTAGAGGGAGGTGTGTGTCTCCTCCCTTCCTTTGTCTGCTGTCTTGCCCGCACCCTCAGGAGTGTGTAGAGGGCAGGTGTGGTGTGTCTCCCCTTCCTTTGTCCTGCTGTCTTGCCCGCACCCTCAGGAGTGTGTAGAGGCAGGTGTTGTGTCTCCTCCCTTCCTTTGTCCTGCTGTCTTGCCCGCACCCTCAGGAGTGTGTAGAGGGCAGGTGTGTGTGTCTCCCTCCCTTCCTTTGTCCTGCTGTCTTGCCCGCACCCTCAGGAGTGTGTAGAGGGCAGGTGTGTGTGTCTCCTCCCTTCCTTTGTCTGCTGTCTTGCCCGCACCCTCAGGAGTGTGTAGAGGGCAGGTGTGTGTGTCTCCTCCTTTCCTTTGTCCTGCTGTCTTGCCCGCACCCTCAGGAGTGTGTAGAGGGCAGGTGTGTGTGTCTCTTCCCTTCCTTTGTCCTGCTGTCTTGCCCGCACCCTCAGGAGTGTGTAGAGGGCAGGTGTGTGTGTCTCTCCCTTCCTTTGTCCTGCTGTCTTGCCCGCACCCTCAGGAGTGTGTAGAGGGCAGGTGTGTGTGTCCCTCCCTTCCTTTGTCCTGCTGTCTTGCCCGCACCCTCAGGAGTGTGTAGAGGGCAGGTGTGTGTGTCTCCTCCCTTCCTTTGTCCTGCTGTCTTGCCCGCACCCTCAGGAGTGTGTAGAGGGCAGGTGTGTGTGTCTCCCCTTTCCTTTGTCCTGCTGTCTTGCCGCACCCTCAGGAGTGTGTAGAGGGCAGGTGTGTGTGTCTCCTCCCTTCCTTTGTCCTGCTGTCTTGCCCGCACCCTCAGGAGTGTGTAGAGGCAGGTGTGTGTGTCTCCTCCTTTCCTTTGTCCTGCTGTCTTGCCCGCACCCTCAGGAGTGTGTAGAGGGAGTGTGTGTGTCTCTTCCCTTCCTTTGTCCTGCTGTCTTGCCCGCACCCTCAGGAGTGTGTAGAAGGCAGGTGTGTGTGTCTCCTCCCTTTCCTTTGTCCTGCTGTCTTGCCCGCACCACCCTCAGGAGTGTGTAGAGGGCAGGGTGTGTGTGTCTCCTCCCTTCCTTTGTCCTGCTGTCTTGCCCGCACCCTCAGGAGTGTGTAGAGGGCAGGTGTGTGTGTCTCCTCCCTTCCTTTGTCCTGCTGTCTTGCCCGCACCCTCAGGAGTGTGTAGAGGGCAGGTGTGTGTGTCTCTCCTTCCTTTGTCCTGCTGTCTTGCCCGCACCCTCAGGAGTGTGTAGAGGGCTGGTGTGTGTGTCTCCTCCCTTCCTTTGTCCTGCTGTCTTGCCCGCACCCTCAGGAGTGTGTAGAGGGCAGGTGTTGTGTTCTCCTCCTTTCCTTTGTCCTCTGTCTTGCCCGCACCCTCAGGAGTGTGTAGAGGGCAGGTGTGTGTGTCTCTTCCCTTCCTTTGTCCTGCTGTCTTGCCCGCACCCTCAGGAGTGTGTAGAGGGCAGGTGTGTGTGTCTCTTCCCTTCCTTTGTCCTGCTGTCTTGCCCGCACCCTTCAGGAGTGTGTAGAGGGCAGGTGTGTGTGTTCTTCCCTTCCTTTGTCCTGCTGTCTTGCCCGCACCCTCAGGAGTGTGTAGAGGGCAGGTGTGGGTGTCTCTCCCTTCCTTTGTACTGCTGTCTTGCCCGCACCTCAGGAGTGTGTAGAGGGCTGGTGTGGTGTCTCTTCCCTTCCTTTGCCTGCTGTCTTGCCCGCACCCTCAGGAGTGTGTAGAGGGCAGGTGTGGGTGTCTCTCCCTTCCTTTGTCCTGCTGTCTTGCCCGCACCCTCAGGAGTGTGTAGAGGGCAGGTGTGTGTGTCTCCTCCCTTCCTTTGTCCTGCTGTCTTGCCCGCACCCTCAGGAGTGTGTAGAGGGCTGGTGTGTGTGTCTCTTCCCTTCCTTTGTCCTGCTGTCTTGCCCGCACCCTCAGGAGTGTGTAGAGGGCAGGTGTGTGTGTCCCCTTCCCTTCCTTTGTACTGCTGTCTTGCCCGCACCCTCAGGAGTGTGTAGAGGGCAGGTGTGTGTCTCTCCTCCCTTCCTTTGTCCTGCTGTCTTGCCCGCACCCTCAGGAGTGTGTAGAGGGCAGGTGTGTGTGTCTCCTCCCTTCCTTTGTCCTGCTGTCTTGCCCGCACCCTCAGGAGTGTGTAGAGGGCAGGTGTGGGTGTCTCTTCCCTTCCTTTGTCCTGCTGTCTTGCCCGCACTCACATGGGCGGGACAACTGATAACAGGAGTTGCCGTGACAATCTTATGCCTCTTCTCATCACTCTCACCCCATGTACCCCCCCACTGGGTACCAAGAGAGATACAGAAATGTACCAACTTTGTGGAAATGTTGGTTAGGAATCTTCCAATAACACTATAGCCGTGCAAACAAATCTTGAATTACCTTATCATACACAAGATTTTCATTTTCAACATCAACAAGAGATTTTCAACACAAGATACTTCATTCCAATATACAGTAAAACCTCTCATATTGGGACTAATTGGGCCAAGGAGTGGTCGAGTAATGCAAGGATCCGAATAATGGGGGATATTATATAAATATAAAAATTAAAAAATATAAAAAAAAAAAAAAAAAAAAAAAAAAAAAAAAAAAAAAAAAAAAAAAAAAAAAAAAATTATAGGTGTATATATATACAGGAGAACCTCGTTTATCCGGCACCCTCGGGGGGGGGGAGCGCATGCCGGATAACTCATTTTGCCGTTGTTTTGAGAGCTACTCTTATGGAATCGCCCAAAATCCCCAATAAATACTGTGGTTTCTGGAGGTTGTTGTTGTTGTTGTTTTAGGGCTGCGAGGATCCCTTGGGGAACACTATGAGCCCTGGTGATGTCCTATGATGCTATCACAGGCGTGGTAGTTGACCTGTCTTCCTCAGGAAGGCACAGGTGAGGCGGATGACGGCGTGTTGCCGAGAGGGGGGAACGCCAGCCGCCGCCAGCAGGGTGGGCAGGTCAAAGGTGTTGACGTTCTGGGCGAGGAGTAGAGACTGTAGCACTACACGGTGTGAGTGGAAGCGCGGACACTGCAGCAGAAAGTGTTCAATAGTCACCGGAAAATTCATGCACCAAGGGCAGTGGGGGTCAGGGGACAGACGGAGGCGATGTAGGTGAGCTGTGAGTGTCGTGTGCCCCAGGCGGAGGCGGGTGAGTGACATCCAGGACGCGGGACTTTTTCCGTATCCACGGCTGGGGGGGAAGAGTCACTGCGGTATTGGCCCATGGAGGTGATGCGGAGGGCATCGCCGAGTGTGTTATTCCAGGTGGAGCGGCAGACCCGGGGGATCAGGCGTTTGGCCGCGGAGAGCGGCAGAGGGAAGGGTGTCGTGTTTACATCTGTTAAGTCCATCCTGGCAGCAGAATCAGCCACCTCGTTGCCTGGGATACCAGCGTGGGAGGGAACGCACTGGAAGGCGATCTCCCACCCCTCGTTGGTAAGGTGAAGGGCCCTCTGGATGGTGTGGACGAGGGAGTAGAGGATCGTGGATGACGGAGAGGAGGAGGTGAGAGTGAGGAGAGGAGTTTGTGTAGACCACAGCCTTGCCCAACTAAATTTCTGCCGATTTTCTCAGTTTTTGAAATAATTATACTTAATTAATGCCTGGGTCGATTAGTGCCATTGTTTTGAGGCTGCCGTTGTTTTAAATGCTGGTTAAAGGAGGTTCTCCTGTATAGCTAGGAAATTCCGACCACTAAAAAAAAAAAAAAAAAAAAATCTAGGTGTAGGTACATATAGCTAGGAAATTCCGACCAATAAAAAAAATAAAAAATCTAGGTGTGTAAATCTAGGACGTATCGCTAGGAAATTTCGACCCCTAAAAAAAAAATAATAAAAAAAAAAAAAATCCGAATAATGAGGGTCCGAATACGAGGTTTTACTGTATCAATAAAAAAAACCCACATGGCCTGCCCAGGAATTCCTCAGTTAGATTCAGTCAGTCAGTCAGTCAATAGAGAGTTTTAAAAGGCTGGCCATAGACCACTATATACCTGGACTGCGCACGGAATATCGGCCTGTCGCGCAAGGGCCCGAAGTCGGAGGGCCGCTCGGATTCATATATATATATATACGGATCATATAGACTGGTTTATCAGTATATATGATATACTGTAATCTTCATAAATGTTTGTTCTATAATATTATCAAATAAAAAACAGTAAAACACGCTAAAGAAATGCCATTACGAGACTATGAAGAAATATGCATGAACTTAATATTCACTTAACTCTTCGCCATTTAAAACTTTGCGAGTCAACTTTTATCATGAAGGGTATCAATAGAAGTGCAATTTTATTAGCTTTCCATTGATGTATTTTGTTATCTGATAAATTAATTAGAACCATGCATAAATTAGCGTTAAATAAATAAATAAAATCATCAATCGGGTAATTTTCCCGATTGATGATGTTATTTATTTACTTATATATTTCGTTTTCTGATAAATGAATTAGTACCATGTATAAATTAGCATTGCCTAAATAAATAACCTCATCAATCGGGAAAATTACCCGACTGATGATTTTATTTATTTAGTTAACGCTAATTTATGCATGGTTCTAATTCATTGATCAGATAACGAAATATAGCAATGGAAAGCTAATACAATTGCACTTCTATTGATACCCTTCA
>JACEEZ010010110.1:165000-215000 GCA_016584305.1 Chionoecetes opilio | reverse complement strand
TCCAGGTTCCTGAGAGCCATGAGGGCCTGCACGTAGCCCATCACAGACTTAGCGATGCTGCTGTTGGTGGCGGAGGCAATGGAGGGTGCCCCGTGCCTTGCCTTAGACATTAAATATAACCTAGGTTGCTCACTCCACTCTAAACGGGGCCTTCTTGTTCCGGTGCATGGGGTCAGTCAGGTAATTTCTTGAACTGAGCGCGGGGTTTATCAGCTGCATAAAAACTTACATTGTGTTCTAAAAAGTATAGATCGTGACCCTGGCTCCCCCCACCTGGGACTCACAATGTAGCTTGGCACTGGGGCTTTCATTTGGTGTCCGAGAAGGACCCTAAACAGGTGATGGGGGGCTGAGACATGGCGGCTGGGGTGGTGGTTGTGTTTGAGGCTAAGGCTGGGGGGGCTCGGCCACTGGATGACGGGTTTTTCTGTCTTTTGGAGTCCTGTAAAAGTAAGGTCAGTTAGAATGAAAATGTTACCCCAAACAAAAACTTTGAGCCTTGGTCAGGATTACCATTTTCTCCCAAAAGAATTTCATGAAAAAAGTTTTTACATGTCCCCTCACACTGTACATTGGGTACATGTGATAAAAATCAGTGGCGTACCGGGGGGGGGGGGCCATGCGGGCCCTGGCCCCCCCCTTTGCAAAGAAAAAATTATAATATAAAAATATTAATATATATATTAATAATATATTAAAATTTTAATATATATAATATTATATATTATTTTAAAAATAATAAATATATATATATATATATATTTTATATTAAAATGTGGTTTTTTAGTATAAATTTATATATAATATATATATTATATATATATATTTTGGTTTGTTATGTTAATTATATAATATTAAAAATTTTTAATATTATATATATATATTTATTTATTATATATATTATATGTGGGTTTGTTTATTATAATTTATTATATAAAATATATTTATATTAAAAATTATTAAATTTATTATATATAAAATTATATATAATTATATTCATATTTTGGGCCCCCCCCTTTTAAAATTCTGGGGCGCCACTGGGCCTAGTAACATATATGCAGATTTTTTTTTTCCCCCTTGGGGGTATTTGTGGGTCCCAGGGGGGGGGGGGGGCAAAACGGCCCATGCCCCCCCCTTTGCAAGAATAAATTATAATTTTAAATATTTATTATATATATATTTATATTTTGCCCCCCCCCTTTCAAAAATTCTTTGGGGACGCCACTGGATGCAAACACTGCTATAAAAATTGAAAGGGGGTTTTTATAATCTGTGGTTTTATGCCCCCTCAAATGTCCTGATTGATTTTATTTTATGCCAAAAAGGGGGAAATGGCCAGAATGAGAGGTCATATGGGACTTGGAAAGCATAAAAAAGGGTCAGGGTTGAGAGGGGAAAGAGTGAAACGGTGGGGAAGGGAAGGACGGAATTCAAGCAGGATGGTTTTAAACAGATGCAGGTGTGGATTTGTTAGAGAAGGGGATTACCTTAAAAAATTAAGAATGTAAAATATTTAAAAGAATGGTCTATCTTTTCATAAATAAAGTTTTCCCTCTCTTCCCTTTTGCTGGCACACTTGGTAACGATAAGAAAAAAATTTGCAGGGAAAAAATTGTTTTTTTTTTTTTTTCTTTGGGGTTTTTTTTTTTTCATAATACCTTTTCACTCTCAAATTTGAACAACGAACTTCAAAAAAAATACAAATTAAAATTTTAAAAATATAGATGATTTTTTCCTTTTAAATTTTAAAATTTAATTATTTTTAAATTTTAAATTGTTTTTTAATTTAACTTCAGTTGTTTTTAAAATAAAATTCAGTTGTATAATTTAAACTTCATTTTTTTATTTAAACTTTAGTTGTTTTTAAAATAAACTTCATTTTTATTAATTTAAACTTCGTTGTTTTAATTTAAAAATTCAGTTGTTTTTTAAAAAACTTCATTGTTTAATTTAATTCAGTGTTTTAATATAAACTTCAGTTTTTTAATATAAACTTTAGTTGTTTTTAAAATAAACTTTAGTTGTTTTAATAAAACTTCAGTTGTATTATTTAAACTTCAGTTATTTTAAATAAAACTTCGTTTTTTTAAATAAACTTCAGTTGTTTTAATTTAAAATTCATTGTTTTAAATTTAAAATTCAGTTGTATAATTTAAACTTTGTTGTTTTTTTTAAACTTCAGTTGTTTAATTTAAAATTTAGTTTTTTAATTTAAACTTCAGTTGATTATTTAAACTTTAGTTTTTAATATAAACTTCAGTTTTAAATTTAAACTTCAGTTGTTTTTTAAAATTTAAAATTCAGTTGATAATTTAAATTCAGTGTTTTAATTTAAACTTCGTTGTATTATTTAAACTTCAGTTGTTTTAATATAAACTTCATTGTATTAATTTAAACTTCGTTGTTTTAAATTTAAAATTCTTGTTTAATTTAAACTTCAGTTGTTTTAATATAAACTTCAGTTGTATTTATTTAAAATTCAGTTGTATTAATTTAAAAATTCGTTGTTTTTTAAAATTTAAAATTCAGTTGTTTTAATTAAACTTCAGTTTTATTAATTTAACTTAGTTGTTTTAAAATTTAAAATTCGTTTATTAATTTAAAAATTCTTATTTTTTAAAATAAAATTCAGTTTTTTTTAATTTAAAATTCGTTGTTTTAATATAACTTCAGTTGTTTTAATATAAACTTTATTTTATTAAATTTAAACTTCGTTTTATTAATTAAAAATTCAGTTGTTTTAATTTTAAAATTTAGTTTTTTTAAATTTTTTCAGTTGTTTTTTAAAATAAACTTCAGTTTTTTTAATTTAACTTCAGTTGTTTTAATTTTTAAATTTAGTTTTTTTTAAAATAAACTTCAGTTGTTTTAAAAAAACTTCATTTTTTAATTTAAACTTCAGTTTTTTAATATAACTTCATTGTATTTAAATTTTAAAATTTAGTTGTTTTAATTTAAAATTCAGTTTTTTTAATATAAAATTTGTTTTATTAATTTAAAAATTAGTTTTTTTAATTTTTAAAATTCGTTTTTTTAATTTAAACTTCGTTGTTTTTAAAATAAAATTCATTGTATTAATTTAAAACTTCAGTTGTATTAATTTAAAATTCATTTTATTTAATATAAACTTCAGTTGTTTTAATATAAACTTCATTGTTTTAATATAACTTCAGTTGTATTAATTTAAACTTCATTGTTTTTAAAAAAAAAACTTTAGTTGTTTTTTAAACTTCAGTTGTTTTAATAAAACTTCAGTTGTATAATTTTTAAAATTCGTTGTTTTATTTAAACTTCTTGTTTTAATAAAACTTCAGTTGTATTAATTTTAAAATTTAGTTTTTTTTTAATTAAACTTTATTTTTTTAATTTAAACTTTAGTGTTTTTAAAATAAATTCAGTTTTTTTAAATAAACTTCATTGTTTTAATAAAATTCAGTTGTATTAATTTTAAAATTCAGTTGTTTTAATTTTAAAAAATTCAGTTTTTTTTAATATAAACTTCGTTTTATTATTTACTTTAGTTGTTTTAATTTAAACTTCAGTTTTTTTAATATAAAATTCTTGTATTAAATTTAAATTAGTTTTTTTAATTTTTTAAAAATTTAGTTTTTTTAAAAAAACTTCAGTTGTTTTTAATTAAAATTCATTTTTTTTAATTTAAACTTCATTTTTTTTATATAAACTTCAGTTGTTTTAATTTAAAATTCAGTTGTTTAATTAACTTCATTATTTTAAAATTAAAATTCAGTTTTTTAAATTAAAAATTCGTTTTTTTTATTAAACTTTAGTTATTTTAAATAAACTTCAGTTGTTTAATATAAACTTCAGTTGTTTTAATATAACTTCAGTTATTTTTAATATAAACTTCAGTTTTTTTAATTTTTAAAATCTTGTTTTAATATAAAATTCAGTTTTTTTTAAAATAAACTTCTTTTTTAATTAAAATTCTTTTTTTAAAATAAACTTCATTGTTTTAATATAAAAATTCAGTATTTTAATATAAACTTTTATTATTTTAATTTAAACTTCAGTTGTTTTTTTATAAACTTCAGTTGTATTTAAATTTAATTTAGTTGTTTTAATTTAAACTTCGTTGTTTTAATTTAAACTTTTGTTTTAAATTTAAATTACCGTAGATAACATGAAGTCGCCCCCCTACAGTGAAGTCGCCAGGCGCCAAAAAATTTCGAAAAATAGCATCCTACTGATTTTTATGTGCCCCTGGATGTTCACAGTAGTTTTTTATCATGACTTATAATCACCCTGTTTCCGGTTGTTTTTGCTTTGTATCGAAGTAAACTTTGCGCTTTTGCTTCTCATGTTTTTCTTCGTGCGATACGACGTAACAGTACCTTTCGGGCGGCAGGACGCAGACTTGCCCGGGCTTTTAAACTTGTAGAATTTATTTTTTTTACGTTGGCAGAGGAATTTTTTTATATCCAAGCTCACCCCCAGTAATTTAAAACTTGTTTTTCTTACCTCTAATTTCCCTGAATTCCCCCGAGTGGCGATCAACGTTGGGGTTAAAAAATAGCTGGGGCTTTCTGAAGGGTTTAAGTTTTCCCCAAAATTGGGAAAAAAACCCCGGGGCCAGCGCCGGCCCAGTAATGGAATTTTTCCCCACTTTTTAAATTTGAAATTTTTTAAGGGGAAAAAAAGCATCCAACTTTTAAAAGGCAATTTTTTTCAGAAAAAGTTAAAAAAATTGTTCTTCCTTTTTTTTTTTCCCTTGCCCCGTAGGTGTTTTTGGACGTTTGGGAGCCCAAAAAAACCAAAAACAGACCGTAGAAGTAGGTGATGAATGGGTGGGGGGATGTGAAGGGTTGGGGTTAATACAACATTTTACATCCATGTTTTAGGGAAAATTAGAAGGGGGATTGGAATCTGTGTTTGGTGGGCCAATAGCCTCCCAGGGGAGCCAAAAAATCCCCCGGAGGGCAGCTTTGCGGCTAGTAATTCTAATTCCACTCAACACGTCACAAACCTTTCCGACCCACTACTTTTCTGTCGTCACTACAATGATATGCAATGAGAGCAAAAATATGCATAGAATTAAGACAAAATTAGTGTTTTTGCCGGTGCGGGGGTACGCCCTTTATGCCTCTCCGCAAATTTTTTGGGGACACAGGGGTTGGGTAGGGGGGTGACGCAACCCCGTACAGTATCATACGTTCACGATCCCAAAACCCCCCGGTCACACATCTTCCTTCAGTCAGTTTTGAGCAGCGCAAAGGAGTGAAACGTTGTGTTAATTAAAACTCGCCAGTTAAAATTTGTTTGATACGGATTTTTAAAACTGAAGCCTTCAAATATTTTAAAAAAAAGCATGCAGTGGGGAGGGGGACGCGACGAAAAAATCAAAAATACCACGCCAAGTAAGAGTAAAGGAAAAGTGAGTGAGTTAAAAAAAATGCCTTTTCAAAAGACAGTTATCTGGCCATTGGCTTTTCAGGACTGGGGAAAAAAAACTGTCCACTTTCCCTTTGTCTTTTTGGGGGAAAAAGCTCGCTAACACAGCTATGGCCCCCCCCAACTAAAACGCACTTTAATATAATCCAGCCCCTTGTCAAATAAAACCGGGATTATTTTCGAACTCTTGGGTCACGAGAACAAATAAAAGTTTTTGAAAAGAAGGGAACCCTCAGTATAAGGCCCAAGAACAAACTTTTAGTGGCTTAGCAGTTGCCAGAAAAAGAAGTCAACTATTGCAAAAAGAATGATGCCCCCTTGCAAAATAATTAAGAACAGCTAGGTGAGAAGTTTTAAAGGAAAAATTTAAGGGGGGGTTCCTGTTTCAAATAATACAATTAGTAGGGTGTTTTGGATGATGTCCAAAACCTCCACGGGTCCAGGTTCCTGAGAGCCATGAGGGCCTGCACGTAGCCCATCACGACTAGCGATGCTGTGTGGGCGGAGCAATGGGGGGTGCCCGTGCCTTGCCTTAGACATTAAATATAACCTAGGTTGCTCACTCCACTCTAAGACGTGGCCATTCTTGTTCCCGGTGCATGGGTCAGTCAGTGGATAATTTCTCTTGAACTGAGCGCAGGAGTTTATCAGCTGCATACAATACTTACATTGTAGTTCTCCAAAGTATAGATGCGTGAGCACCATGGCTCCCACCACCTGGGACTCACAAGTGTAGCAGTAGGCACTCAGGGCTTTCACTTGAGTGTCCGAGAAGGAGCCCATGAACAGGTGATGGTGGGGCTGAGACATGGCGGCTGGGGTGGTGGTGTGTGTTTGAGGCTAAGGCTGGGAGGGCTCGGCCAGCTGGATGACAGGTTCTGTCAGTTTGGAGTCCTGTCAAAGTAAGGTCAAGTTAGAATGGCACAATGTTACACCAACACAAACACTTGAGCCATTGGTCAGGATTACCATTTTACTCACCAAAATGAATTCATGACAAAGCATTTCACATGTACCCTCACACTGTACATTGGGTACATGTGATGCAAATAATCAGTGGCGTACCGAGGGGGGGGGGCCATGCGGCCATGGCCCCCCCCTTTGCAAAGAATAAATTATAATATATAAATATATATTTAAAATATATATATATATTATATAATATATAAATATATATATATATATATATATATATATATATATATAATAAATATATTAAAATATATATATATATATATATATATATGTGGTTTGTTATGTATAATATTATATATATATATATATATATAATATATAATATATGTTGGGTTTTTTATGTAAAAATAATATATATTATATATATATATATTATTATATAATATATATATATATATATATATATAGATATATTTTAATATTGGGGTTTGTTAGTATATATTATATATATATTATATTATATATATATTATATATATAAAATATATATTTTATATATAAAATATATAAATATAATATATATATATATATTTATATTTTGGGCCCCCCCCCTTTTTAAAAATCTGGGTACGCCCCCTGGGCCTAGGGAACTATATATGCAGATTTTACCCGTCGGTGGGCCTATTTAGTGGCGTACCGAGGGGGGGGGGGGCATGGGGCGGCCATGCCCCCCCCTTTGCAAAGAATAAATTATATATTTAAATATATATATATATATATATATTCATATTTTGCCCCCCCCTTTCAAATGTTCTGGGTACGCCACTGGATGCAATCACTGACTATAACAATTGAAAGGCGGTTTTCATGAATCTGTGGTTTCATGCCATCCTCAAGTGTCCTGATTGATTGATTTAATGCCAAAAAGGGGGAAATGTGCCAGACATGAGAGGTATTATGGCACTGTGGCAAAGCATAATAAAGGGTCAGGGTTAGAGAGAAAGAGTGAAACGGTGAGGGAAGGGAAGGACGGAATGTCACAGCAGGATGGTTAAATCAGATGCAGGATGTGGATTTGTTAGAGGAAGGAGATTACCTTAAAAAATTAAGTTAAGTGTAAAAATATTTAAAAGAATGGTCTATCTTTTCATAAATAATGTTTTCCCTCTCTTCCCTTTTTGGTGGCAGCCTTTGGAACGTAAAAAAAAAGTTTGCAGGAAAAATATTTTACTTTTTTGGGGGGTTTTTTATTAAACCTTTTTACTCTCAAAATTAAAACAACAAAAATTCAAAAAATACAAATTAATTTCAAAAAATAATAGAGATTTTTTTTTAAAAAATTTAAATTCAATATTTTAATTTTAAATTCATTTTTTTAATTTTTAAAATCAGTTGTTTTAAATAAAATTCAGTTTTTAATTTTAAAATTCAGGTTTTTTTTATTTAAACTTCAGTTGTTTTTAAAATAACTTCTTATTTAAATTTAAACTTCAGTTGTTTTAATTTTAAAATTCATTGTTTTTAAAATAACTTCGTTGTTTTAATTTTAAATTCAGTTTGTTTTAAAATTAAACTTTAGTTGTTTTAAAAAAACTCAGTTTTTTTAATATAAACTTTAGTTTTTTTAATATAAACTTCATTGTTTAATTTAAATTCAGTTATTTTTAAAATAACTTCGTTTTTTTAAAATAAAATTCAGTTGTATTATTTTAAAAATTCAATTGTTTTAATTTTAAACTTTTAGTTGTTAAATTTAAAATTCAGTTGTTTTTAATTTAAACTTCAGTTGTATTAAAATTTAAAAATTTAGTTGTTTTAATTTAAACTTTTAGTTGTATTAATTTAAAATTTAGGTGTTTTAAATATAAAATTCATTTTAATTTAAAACTTTAGTTGTTTTAATATAAAATTCAGTTGATTAATTTTAAAATTCAGTGTTTTTAATTTTAAAATTCAGTTTATTTTTTAAACTTTAGTTTTTTAATATAACTTCAGTTTATTTTTTTAAAATTCAGGTTTTAATTTTTAAAATCGTTGTTTAATTTAAAATTCAGTTGTTTTAAATTTAAAATTTAGTTGATTAAATTTTAAACTTCAGTTGTTTAATTTAAAAATTCAGTTTTTTTAATATAAAATTTAGTTTTTTATATAAACTTCAGTTTTATTAATTTAAACTTCAGTTGTTTTAATTTAAACTTCATTGTATTAATTTTAAAAATTTAGTTATTTTAATATAAAATTCGTTGTTTTAATTTAAACTTTATTGTTTTTAATATAAACTTCGTTGTTTTAATATAAATTTTAGTTGTATTAATTTAAACTTCAGTTTTATTAATTTAAAAATTCAGTTGTTTTAATTTTAAAATTCAGTTTTTTTAATTTAAATTCAGTTGTTTAATTAAACTTCAGTTGTTTTAAATTTAAACTTTATTTTTTAATTAAACTTTCAGTTGTTTTAATTAAACTTCTTTTTTTTTAAAAAAACTCATTTTTTTTTAATTTAAATTTAGTTGTTTTAATATAAACTTCAGTTGATTAATTTTAAAATTTAGTTGTTTTTAATTTAAACTTCATTGTTTTAATATAAACTTCAGTTGTTTAATTTTAAAATTGTTTTTTTAATTTAAACTTTAGTTGTTTTTTTTTTAAAATTCAAATGTTTAAAAATAAACTTCAGTTGATTAATTTAAACTTTTAGTTGTATTAAATTTAAAATTCAGTTTTTTAATATAAACTTCAGTTGTTTTTAAAATAAAATTCAGTTGTTTTAATATAAACTTTTGTTGTATTAATTTAAACTTCTTGTTTTAATATAAACTTCAGTTGTTTTTTTAAAATTCAGTTTTTTAATAAAACTTCCCTTGTATTTAATTTTAAAATTCGTTGTTTTTAAAATTTAAAATCAGTTGTTTTAATAAAACTTCATTGTATTAATTTAAAATTCAGTTTTTTAATTTAAACTTCGTTTTTTTAATTTAAACTTTAGGGGGGTTTTAAAATAAAATTTAGTTTTTTTAAATAAAACTTTAGTTGTTTTAATAACTTCGTTGTATTAATTTAAAATTCAGTTGTTTTTTTTTAAAACTTCAGTGTTTTAATAAAACTTCAGTTTTATTAAAATTTAAAATTTAGTTTTTTTAATTTAACTTTTTAGTGTTTTTTAAAATAAAATTTAGTTTTATTAAATTTAAATTCAGTTTTTTAATTTAAACTTTAGTTTTTTAATATAAACTTCAGTTTTTTTTTAATATAAATTCAGTTTTTTTTAATTTAAATTCAGTTTTTTTAAAATAAACTTCAGTTTTTTTAATTTAAACTTCAATTGTTTTAAATAAAACTTCAGTTATTTTAAAAATAAACTTCAGTTTTTTTAATATAAACTTTAGTTATTTTTTATAAACTTTTAGTTATTTTTAAATAAACTTCAGTTGTTTAATATAAACTTCAGTTTTTTTAAAAAAAAACTTCAGTTTTTTTTAATATAAATTCAGTTTTTAATTTTAAAAACGTTTTTTTTAAAAATTTAAACTTCAGTTTTTTTAATATAAACTTTAGTTGTTTTAAAAATAAACTTCAGTTGTTTTTTAATATAAATTTCAGTTGTTTTAAATAAAACTTCAGTTATTTAATATAAACTTCATTATTTTAATTTAAACTTCATTGTTTTTTTTAAAAATTTAGTTTATTAATTTAAAAATTTATTGTTTTAATTTAAACTTCAGTTTTTTTAAAATTTAAAAAATTCATTGTTTTAATTTAAATTACCGTAGATAACAGTGAAGTCGCCACCTACAGTGAAGTCGCCAGGCGCCAAATATTACGAATTATAGCATCACTACTGATTTTTATGTGCCACTGAAGATGTTACACAGTAGTTTATATCATGACTGTATAATCTACCCTGTTTCAGCGTTGTTTTATGCTTTGTATCTGCAAGTATAACTGTTGCGCATTTTGCTTCTCATGTTTTTCTTCGTGCGATGACAGACAGTAAACAGTAGCCTTTCGGGCGGCAGGACGCAGACTTGCCAGGTCTTTCAAACTTGAATAGAATTTATTTTCACGTTGGCAGAGGAATTTTTATATATCCAAGCATCATCCGCAGCTAATATATATAGACTTGTTTTACTTTACCTCTAATTTCCCTGAATTCCCCAGAGTGGCGACTCAACTGTTGGGTTAAAATACTAGCTGGCGACTTTACTGTACAGGTTGAAGTTCCCAAACTTGGCAACCTCGGGACCAGCGCCGAGCCGAGTAATGGAATTTTCCGACTTTTAGAACGTAGATATATTAAGGGGAAAAAAAGCATCCAACTTCTTCAAAAGGTCAATTTTCTCAGAAATAGTTAACACATTGTTCTTCCTTTTCTTTTCCCTTGCCCCAGTAGGTGTTCCTGGACGTTTGGGAGCCACAATACCAATAACAGACCTGTAGAAGTAGGTGAGTGAATGGGTTGGGGGTGATGTGAATGGGTTGGCGTTAATACATACATTTCTACATCCATGATTTCAGGAAAGTTAGAAGGGGCTATCTGGAGAGTCTGTGTTTGGTGGGCCAATAGCCCTCCGCAGGAGCTAGCCAAAAAGTCCGCCCGGAGGGCAGCTTTGCGGCTAGTAATTCATAATTCCTACTCAACACGTCACAAACACTTTCCAGACACCAACATACTTGTACGTGTCAGTCACTACAATGTATATAGCAATGAGAGCAAATAATATGCATAGAATTAAGACAAAATTAGTGTTATTGCCGGTGCGGGATACGCCCTTCATGCCTACTCCGCAAGTTTGGCGACACAGGGGTTGGGTAGGAGGGTGACGCAACCCCGTACGAGTATCATACGTGTCACGATCCCCAGCCCAGCCGGTCACACATCTTCCTTCAGTCAGTTTTGAGCAGCGCAACGGAGTGAAACGTTGTGTTAATTAATCTCGCCAGTTAATATTAGTTTGATACGGATTTTAAAGACTGAAGCACGTTCAAATATTTGAAAAGAAAGCATGTCAGTGGAGAGGGGGAAAGCGACGAAGAATAAAAAATACCACAGCCAAAAAGAGTAAAGGAAAAGTGAGTGTTTTTAAAAAAAAAATCGCCTTAAAATTACAGTTATTGGCCTTTGGGTTTTTACAGGGAATGGGGGAAAAAACTGTAAAATTTCCTTTGGGCTTTTTTGTGGGAAAAAGCTCGCCCCAACAGTTTAAGGGCCCCACCCAAAGGGCTAAGGGGAAAAATTTAAACTATTTAATCACAGCCACTTGTCAAAAAAAACCGTGGATTTTTTCGAAACTTTGGGGATTCACAGCAAAAAAAATAAAAGTTTTTGAAAAAAAGGAACCCAATCAGTGAAAAGGCCCCAAAGGGAAGAAAGCTTTTTGGGCGGAGCAAATTTTCCAAAAAAATAAAGGGCCCACACTATTGCAAAAACCCTTTTAATGATGCTGCTTGCAAAAAATTTTGAGAAAAAATGCTAGGGGGAAAAAGCAAAAGGTGAATTAAGCAAGGTTCCTGTTTAAGATACCCAATTAGTGGGGCGTGGGGTGCCCTGTCCCACTTTTTGGGGGTATTTTGTCTCAAATACGGGCAAATAACAATTTGCTCTCCAAGTAGATGAAAAATTTGATATAACGGGTTTAAAGGCTCGGCGCTGCTTTTGGTCCCCTTTGAAAATAAAGGTGAAAAAAGGGAAAATTTATTTTGCTGAAAAAAACTGCCAAAAAATCCCAAAAGGGCCAAAACATTTTCAACATCTTGTTTCCTTTTCCTGGAATCTTTTTGGTTTGTCAGGGAAAAAACCGATGCTTGGACTGAAACTGAGGGTTGCTCCCCAATAAATTGGTCAGTAAAAGGCTTTGTATCACCCCGTAAAGGAAAAAAAAACCCTGAATTTCATAAAAACTCCCCTGTTTTCTCCCCCGGAAAATTTCCCGGTTTTCAAAAATATTGGGGTTTGATTTAAAAAACAAGTCCTTGATATAACGTAAAACATGGTCAACTTTAAAAAGCAGCGCCCTCTGAATCTGGCATATTTGCAAGGTTGTTGAAAAAATGCCAAAAAATCACGGGGCGCTTCCTTTTCCCGCCACAGAGGCTCGATGGCTTTCGAGAGGTAAAATTTTTCCAAAGGGGATTCCAAATGCGCCCGGAAAATGCTGCTTTTTTTTCAAAGGGGAAAAAATAAATTTTAAATTTCTGTAAGTCTTTAATCTACAATGGCAAATTAAAATAGCCCTATTTAGCAATAATTTTTCGAAATTTAAAAAACTTGAAAAACCCCGCATGCAGGGTGCGAAAAAAAACATTCTGACTTCCCCAGACAAAAATTTTGCATTTTAAAAATAAACTCGCGTTTGGAAAAAAAAAAACCCTTTTAAAAGGGAAAAGTCGAAATGTTCCCCTCCTACCCTTTAAGTTTTTAAAATCAGACTGAATATTTAAAATGTCAAACCCATTAATTACAAGTCATTTGGGGGCACTTCAAAAAAATTTTATAAGTACTTCCCCTTTCCCTTTTATCAGATACGTATGATGGGTAAAACCCCCTTTACTGAGTTCTCACCCAATACAGAAAAAACTACTTGTCCCGCAAGAGGAAGAAATGAGTGAAAATACTGCGATCGAACCCTTTAAAAGAAAATTTTAATGAAATATCACTTGGAACCCAAATTTTGGGTTTCGCAAAGCAAAAGTCCCCTTTTAAACTCATAAAAGCATTGGATTTTTTTCTCCAGTTTTTTAACTTCTTTCCTCTGTGACAAGCTTTTTCATGCCTGACCGCATTTAAAAAAAAATCAAGAAAACGTCTTCTGTCCCGTCGAGGAAGAAAATGCGTTTTGTATCTGTTTAAAAATTTTGGCCAAGAAAATTTCCCCAAAACGCCCAAAAGAAACAAACCCAAAATGTCACACGGGAAGGGAAGTCATAACTATTTCCCTTTTTATTTTGGGAAATCTCAGGGCATGGGAAAGGAATTTTAGAATTTTTATGAATTTTTTTGCCCCAAGAACTTTTCTTCAAAAAATTATATATATATATATATATATATATATATATATATATATACATACACACAAACCTCGATTTCCCGGATATCGGATTTGCCGGACAAAATCCGAGGTCCGGGATATGTCAGTTTGGGACTTTTTTTTTTTTTTTTTTTTTTTTTTTTTTACGTTGAAATGCCTGGTCCTGTTCGTAAATTGACCAAGTTGTCCGGCGGTCCGAGTGTCTCCTGTCACCCCTGGTCAGTGTCCGCGCCTCCCGCCAGGTGGCAGCATGCTCAGTGGTCGTATTGTTTACATTAGGGCACACAACATTCACGGTTCACCTGCACAGCCTCCGTCAGTCACCTGACTCCCACTGCCCATGGTGCAAGAACATTTCTGAGACTTGAACACTTTCTGCTGCCTACCGCCAGGTGGCAGCATGCTCAGCGGTCGTATTGTTTACATTTGGGCACACGACACTCACGGTTCACCTGCACAGCCTCCGTTAGTCCCCTGACCCCCACTGCCCCTGGTGCAGGAACGTCTCTTGAGACTATTGAACACTTTCTGCTGCCTCCCGCCAGGTGGCTGCATGCTCAGCGGACATAAAAGTCAGCGGCGGGGTAGTTGATATTGTCGGTTGCCGGACAGTAAATACTAGAGTAGGATAAACGTCCGGGGGTGGGTAATGGCATCGGACTTTTTTTTTTTTTTTTTTTACTTGCGATTCCCGGACTTTTGCGGTTCCCGGACCAGTGCTCCCCCCTATTAGTCCGGGAAATCGAGGTTTGTGTGTATATATATATATATATATATATATATATAATGTGAGAAAATGGGTTAATCCTGTGACTCATGATTGACGAAGAGTTTACGTTGAGTGGTGAGAGTAAAGTAATATATAAATGTCTAGTAATTAAATGCTCGTAATTTTCCTTCACTCCTCAGTCCTTAATCGATAGATATAGTTTCCGACAACATTTTGTGCCCGCGGTCGCTAGTGACGTCACGGCAAGAAGGAAGGAAGGGAGAAGGTAGCCATATTTTCTCTCTCTCACCAAGCCTTGCCGGGATAACACGTGTAGGGAGTTGTGTCTTACAACCCTTTACAAAGGTATGTGTGGGGCGGTGTATTGATAAGGATGTATAGGGCATTGATTATTTATGTGTTGGAACTTAAATATTCATTGATTGACGTGTTTCCAAGGGTTTTGGAGCTGAGCGGAGTGAGCTGAGTGACCATGAGGGGGTGGTTTAGCCCATGAGGGGGTGGTTTAGCCCATGAGGGGGTGGTTTAGCCCATGAGGGGGTGGTTTAGCCCATGAGGGGGTGGTTTAGCCCATGAGGGGGTGGTTTAGCCCATGAGGGGGTGGTTTAGCCCATGAGGGGGTGGTTTAGCCCATGAGGGGGTGGTTTAGCCCATGAGGGGGTGGTTTAGCCCATGAGGGGGACCCACGTGTGAGCTGATAGTGTGTGTGAGCTGAGCTGAGCTGAGTGGATGACTGTGGACACACCAGTGTATACAGTTAAGGCCATGATTCATTGCGAGTGTGTGTGAGTATAGGTACTTTACAGTGACTGCGTAATGAATTAAAGGAATTCTTGGGTTTTTGTTAAACACGAGTGAGAGTCGCGTCGTGTCGGGGATTATATTGTGCAGTGATTTATTTTTGTGAAACCTTAGGTTAAGCGGGGATGTGAATACTGGCCCATCAGTATGTGATAATATACAGAAACCCTGTCAACGAGTCGTTTATTAAGTCCCAGTTATCTATAATAATATAAGCGAAAGTGTGTCTGTCTGTGTGTCCGCGATAGGTTCCACCCCCAGTGGTGCAATCCCATCATATGGCACAGTTTTGGAGCCAGATCGACCAGGGAAACATTTTAAGCCCACTTATGAGATGATCCGATCACTTTATTTTATTTTTATTTTTAGCAGCCTATTAGCAAGAATTGTGAAGAAAAAAAAGTGGGTTGCGAGAATTGAGGAAACCTTGATGTAGGGTGATGGGTAATGGGTGAGTGAATGGGTGGGGTGATGGGTAATGGGTGGTGGGTGAGGGGTTTAGTAAATGGGTGGGGGGTGATGGGTGAGGGAATAGGTGGGGGGGATGGTAATGGGTGAGTGATTGGGTGTGTGGTGATGGGTAATGGGTGAGTGAATGGGTGGGGGGTGATGGGTAATGGGTGGGGGTGATGGGTAATGGGTGAGTGAATGGGTTGGGGGTGATGTGAATGGGTTGGCGTGAATACATACATTTCTACATCCATGATTTCAGGAAAGTTAGAAGGGGCTATCTGGAGAGTCTGTGTCAAGCCAAAATCTAGCCAAAAAGTCCGCCCGGAGTGCGGCTTTGCGGCTAGTACTCACATATTCTCTAAATCTTAAAAAAAAAAAATCCCACTTATTGTGGGCGGTGGCAGCGTAATCGCCAGGTTTCTGGAGCCCTTCAAGTTAACATCAAGCTATAAGGGGGGGTGCTACATGTATATATATTAGTATACTATATATAGGGGTTCCTTGGAATATGAAAAATTATTACAGGGGTTCCTCCAAGGTGTAAAGGTTGGGAATCACTGACCTGACCTAACCTAACCTAACCAAATCTAACCTAACCTAACCAAATCTAACTTAACCTAACCAAATCTAACTTAACCTAACCAAATCTAACCTAACTTAAACAAATCTAACCTAACCTCCTAGCGGGGGGTTGGGGGGTTCTCGACACTTCGGTCATCATTCTGTGAGGATCGTCAGGTTCACACGTCTCTGGACTCAGAAGAAATTTCCCTAGATCTAGGGAATTTTTTCAACACCCCTAACTCAAAAACTATATGGTTGCGACGCATATTTTGTACCCCAGCCAAATATCCCGCATTCCCCCAGGTCCCCAAGCTTGTTTTGGGGGAGAGGGGGAGTATGGGCAAACACTAGAATAATACGAAGTACACAATAGTAATGTTAGGCACAAAGCCAATACAGCAGTGTATGTAAGACAAATTGGCAATAATGGACCAGGACTTCGCGGTCATTTTCAGACACTGACTACCATCGTAGTACCATATTGGGGGAGTCCGTACTGTAGGGGTAGCACGCTCGGTTCACAACCGAGAAGTCCCGGTTTCGATCCCCGGGCGGAGCGGAAACAGTTGGGCTGTTTCCTTAAAACCCAAGCCCCTGTCCACCCAGCAGTGAATGGGGGTAATTATGGAGGAGAGTTTCACGTTCGTTTTCAGAGACACCAACTACTTTTTCTTGGCCTACAATAGGTGCTTGTTCTAATGGTGCTAGTTTTATTTTGCGCAAACCAAAAAAAAAAAGAAAAAAATGAAAAAAAAAAAAAAACTTAACCTAACCCATAGAGGACTATACTCTATGCCTAACCTTATGTTTTAATGAAACCTAACCTAACCTAACCTAACCTAACCTTACAGGTTTTAAAGAAACCTAACCTAACCTTAACCACAAAATATATTTTTTTTTTTTTTTTTTTTTTGGTTTGCGCAAAATAAAACTAGCACCATTAGAACAAGTACCTATTGTAGGCCAAGAAAAAGTAGTTGGTGTCTCTGAAAACGAACGTGAAACTCTCCTCCATATTAACCGTGAATGGGTACCGGGGGTTTGTAACCCGCTGTCGGGCATTATTCTTCGTTATTAGCACAGATAACTACTCGTCACTCACTGTAATGGTAGATCTAACCTTTCTTTTCTTTCTCAGAGAATAAATGGTGTTTGGAGTGCTATAACAGGAAACAGGTCAACACACAAATACGTGGGAGGATTTTTGACCTTCCCGCTGGAGTGTTTGTGAGGGTCGTGCCTGTCTTGTGCACATGCGCAGTAGCGTATTGGGACCTTAATTGCGGGGTGACATTAAAGATACCACACCGCCTCCCGGCTTCGGCCAACACTATAAGCACTAGCAGACAGCTCTCTAGGGGTAGTCTGAGAGAGAGCTGTCTGGTTACAGTGGAGATCCATCTCAGCTGCGTCGATGACTGACAAAATTCTTCGGTAAAACTTTGGAAGAAGTCCTTCACCCCTATCTTTTTTTTCTTCCCCCTATAGTCAACAAGCCTGGGGAACTGGCGGGAATACGGGGTTTTTGGGTGGGGGAAGCAAATATAAGTGATTTATGGCTCCCCAAAAAATCATCAAAGTCACTATATGTAAAAATCTAACCTAACCTAACCTTAACCACAAAGTATACCTAACCTAACCTAACCTAACCTTAACTACAAAGTATACCTAACCTAACCTAACCTTAACCACAAAGTATACCTAACCTAACCTAGCCTTAACCACAAAGTATACCTAACCTTAACCAAAGTATACCTAACCTAACCTAACCTTAACCACAAAGTATACCTAACCTAACCTAACCTTAACCACAAAGTATACCTAACCTAACCTAACCTTAACCACAAAGTATACCTAACCTAACCTAACCTTAACCACAAAGTATACCTAACCTAACCTAACCTTAAACACAAAGTATACCTAACCTAACCTAACTGGACTTAGAATTTTTTGAGGCACCTCATATTTCATAGCGGCCGTGTGGGTTAACCAAGGCTGAGCGCACGCTGGAACCTTTACAGATGTGAAGTACAATAAGCATACAATACAGTGCGGTAGTTCATTTCAGTCAAAGCCGGAAGGATGAGTTCCAAAGTATTTCCAATTCTTCAAAACAAACAAACAAACCCGATTCTATACGCCATGATGGGAGAAACTCTTATATTACCTTATGTAAGGGTTCTTAAAAGGTTTATTTAGGTTCCCTGTATATATGTAGATGCCTAAGTGTCTACAGTTACCTTGTGCAATGTCCTGTAGCCGGCAGTCTACGGGAAACAGGTCAAAATAGGTCAAATAGGGGTTTGTTTTGCTAGCCGACCGGTGTCCTTGATCTTGATCTTGATTTAGGAGTCACCCAGAAGATGGTGTCAGTGAAGCCTGGGGTCCGGCGTTCTCCCACACACGTAATCTGTTGGGAGAGAAGCAAAAGGGGGAAGCAAAACTAGGGATTTCTTTTTCCCCTCCTTCCTCTCTCTGCATCACACCCACACGGGGTCCCCCATCACTGAGGGGCCCCATCACTGAGGGGCCCCTGCCTCTCATGCTCTCTCCTACGTGCTCTCCAAGAGTTCTCCAAGAATTATTTTACACTCTCAATCACACGACTGTCACTCCTCCCCTCAGCACACAACCCCAGCAGGTTCTCCATCTCCACTCTCCTGTCTCTCATCTCTCGCCATTCTTCCACTCCGACCTCTCCTACCACTACCTCCAACATATTTGTTCTAGCATACTCATACCGTTCACATTCCAGCATCAAGTGCTCCACGGTTTCATCCACTCCTGTCACACACCTTGCTGCCACCATTCTTCCATCTGTACATACGACTATTTACCTCCAGCGATTTTGTCCTGGCTCTGAAGAGTAAATCCCCTCCATAGCCACCATCATAGAACCTTTCATACCGTGGCTGGTCCTTTCTCCTGTACCATTCCAGTGTTGATTTCTCACTCATTCCCCTCAGCCATTCTTCTTTCCCTTTCTCTTCCACTCTCCTATTTATTTCCTTTTCGCATACAGCCATACTCCCATGTCTCATCACTCCTGTCACAAACATTCCCAGTTCATCTGTCCATCTTTCCACTTTTACTGAGTCTTTCATCCACTTCCCATACATATTCCAGTCCCAAACCTTACTTGCCCATTTGCTGTCATCCATTCGTTGCAGTCTAGCTCTGTACCTCAGTCCTGCCTTTGCTATCCTCTCTCTGAACGTGCTCCATCCCATGTCTCCTCTAATCGCTTCCACTGCCACATACCTATTGACTCCTAATGCTATTCTGCCTGCTTTGTTCTGTGTTACTTCCAATCTGTCCAACTCCTTCCTAGACCACACCATTGTTTCCAGGCCATACATAATGCTAGGGACTGCCACACCCTTCCATAGTCCTCTCACCACTTCATACTTGTTGGCCCGACATCTTGCCACACTGCCTAGCCTTCCAACCCACTGGTTGGCTCTAGCTATCCTCTCATGTTTAGTTTTCTCACAGCCTTTATCATCCAACCAAATACCTAGATACTTGTACTCTTTAGTTCTCTTTATTTCATTCCCACCCGCCATCCAAATCCTGTCATCATCAGAGTCATCCCCATTCACCACCAACACTTGACTCTTCTCCTTACTGAGCCTAACGTTGAAGTCCCTTCCATACTCAGTCACAGCATTCAGCATCTCTTGTAGCTCATTGTGGTTTTCACTAAGGATCACCACATCATCTGCATACATCAGTACACTCAACACTTCATCTCCAATTTTCACACCCAGACCTGTACGCT
This sequence comes from Chionoecetes opilio, assembly GCA_016584305.1. NCBI lineage: Eukaryota > Metazoa > Arthropoda > Malacostraca > Decapoda > Majidae > Chionoecetes > Chionoecetes opilio. Next base: position 195,323 of record JACEEZ010010110.1, on the reverse strand, counting down.
TCACTCTCACTGCCATTTCCTCAACATATAATCCAAAAAGTAGAGGAGAAAGGACACAGCCCTGTCTTACTCCTCTCTTACTATTCACCCATCCAGTCTCGAGGTCACCCATATTGAACTTGGCCTGTGTGTTCTCATACATACTGCTTATTATTTTAACAACCTTCTCACTCATGCCAATCGTCTCCAATACCTTACATAGCATTCTCCTATCCACTCCTGTCATACGCTTTCTCAATATCTAGAAAGGCTAGATATTTCTTTCTTCCCTCCTTCCTTGTTCTCTCAATCACTTCATTTGTCCAAAGTTCAAACAAACAGCTCCTGATGGTTTTGTTTATATGTTTTCTATTATTTTGTTACTGCTGCTGCTGCTGCTTTATAATGCTTTGTCTTTTGTTCCACATCGATAACAATGTCCTCTTTGTGTCCTCTTGTTTGGCACTCAATTATAGCAATGTTACCCCTTAAATCATCTATAGGCGAATTTTGGTGAAGAAGCCGTAAGAAGCCGGCTTCTTACCGACTTCTCTCTTGTTTGCGTGCCTCGCCAGAACGGGTGACAGTTGCCAGCTTCTTGTCGGGGCTCGCCCGCTCGACGATCACAGCTGATAGCTGTAAACAAAACAACCACACAATGACGATTGATTGATTGATTTAATCAGTGCTGGGCACGCGATCCCAAAATAGGTGGTCCACTATCGCTATTCTGCGATCAAAAATTTGGCGTTCCGCTATCGCGATTCCGCGATCGCGGAATATTTATTTAAGTTTGAATTAAAATTCCGCGATCGGTAATCGAAAATATGGGCTATTTTTTAGTTCAACTACTAGTGGTTATGTGTTCAGTTAAGCTGTTAGCACTACGTTGCTTACTGAAGTTAGTTTCTTCCGGGGAAGGTGGCAAAAACGGCGTTAGCGTGGAGCAAGAGATGTGCTATGATGAGTCTCCGACCTGTTGTTTACATTCTAACCTATTTGCTCTAACCGAAAATGTAGCGGGAGGCACGTTAAAAGTTGTAAAATTCAGGAAAATAAGTTTTTTTCTATGTAGGCTAGGTGAGGGGGAGTTTCGAATTCAAGTTAGAACTTGACATTTAGCGTTTGTTAAGAGCGGGAAGTCAGCGACTTTACTGTGGCACAGTTCAGAGCTGGACTGATCAGCCCTGGGGGGCCCCAGCAGCACGCGCGTCAGGTAACAAAAAACAGCTGGCTGGTCAACCCAACCCCGCGCAGCAGCGCGGGAAAAAAATGTTGTTTTTCAAGTCAAAATTTTGGATCGTGGACTAAAAATCGCGGAATTAAAGGCAAAAAAAAATTCCGCGATCACGATTGCGATCTAAGCAATAGGTTAGAATTAATTCAAATTTAATAAAAATTCCGCGATAAATTTTTGGTAGTCCGCGATCGCGGAATCGCGGACTATAATTCCGCGACGCCCAGCACTGGATTTAATGCCAAAAAAAGGTGAATGTGCACACAATGACGAATTGTCATCTTCAACTCATATCCAACCTCATCTTCTCTCATAAACATACTGAATTAAACACAATGCTAGTCATTTCCACAATATATACCTATCGGCTGCTCTACCGTAAATAACACTATAGTCGCCAGTCACTTGCCACTGCACTAATGTCGCCAGGCACAATATATTACGAAATTTTAGCATCACTACTGATTTGTATGTGCCACTGAAGACGCATCCATAGTATACGTTTATATTATGTACATCACACTACATGTCTTCAGTGGCACATAAAAGTCTGTAGGGATGCTAAAATTCTTAATATATTGTGCCTGGCGACATTAGTGCAGTGGCAATTGACTGGCGACTATATATAGTATAGTAAACCCTTCATACTCGCGGGTTTCAGGCTCGCGGATTTGATTACTCGCGGGGTTTCAACCTTTTTTTTTTCTTTTGCTTTTTTTTTTTTTTTTTTTTTTTTTTTTTTTTTTTTTTTTTTTTTTTTTTTTTTTTTTTTTTTTTTGTCCTTTTTTTTTCTCCCTCCCAATTGCTTGCTCTCTAGAGGGGATTTATCCGCCCATGTATGGAGTATGTCTCGCATGTTTGGGGAGGATCCACTCATACAGCTCTCCTAAACAGGGTTGAGTCAAAAGCTTTTCGTCTCATCAACTCCTCTCCTCTGACTGACTGTCTTCAATCTTTAAATCACCGCCGTAATGTTGCTTCTCTTGCTATCTTCTACCGTTATTTTCATGCTCACTGCTCTTCTGAACTTGCTAACTGCATGCCTCCCCCCCTCCCGCGGCCTCGCTGCACAAGACTTTCTACTCATTTTCATCCCTATTCTGTCCATCTTCCTAATGCAGAGTTTAATAGTATTCTTTACTCTTTCATCCCTTTCACTGGTAAACTCTGGAACTCTCTTCCTGTTTCTATTTTTCCACTTTCCTATGACTTAAATCTTTTCAAAAGAGGAGTAACAAGACACCTCCCAAACTAAATTGGCTCACCCGTTTTTATTTTATTCTCTTGCTGTCTTCTTTATAGGGACTGGCAACTAAGCGGGCTTTGTGTTACCCATTTTTGTTGTGCTCTTGGCAGTTCCTTGTGATGGTAAAAAAAAAAAAAAAAAAAAAAAAAAAAAAAAAAAAAAAAAAAACACAACAACTATGGGGTAAATGAATGACTAATGTCATGCTCGCGGATTTATGATACTCGCGGGTGTCTCTGTTCCCTAACCCCCGCGAGCATGAAGGGTTTATTGTATAGTGTTATCTACGGTACCTTGTATATTCTTATACGTGGTCTTAAGGTAAGTCCATGCTTTTGAATGTACATCTGTGTGTTTACTTGTGTCCTGTTATCTGTAATTACATTATTTCTACGACGATATTCACTCTATTACTAGTTCCGCCTGTCCCGCTGTTTTGCGAAATATTGTCAAGGCGCGAAATCCTGTAAACCTCCATTCATCGCTCTTATTTCACTGGTTTTACAGGTTAACTGCTGCCCTGATACATGTTACAGGCAACATCGAGTCACTAGCTTCCCATGAGAACACTTACAAGTAATAATAGTTACTCAAAAGCTTAAATTATCTACGTCAAAAACAGTCAGGAGTATGGTTTTTATCATGTATTATTTTATCAACTATTATTACTTGTAAGTGTTCTCATGGGAAGCTAGTGACTCATGTTGCCTGTAACGTGTATCAGGGCAGCAGTTAAGCTGTACAATTAGTGAAATAAGATAGATGAATGGAGGGGTCTACAGGATTTTGAACTGATAAGATTTCGCGCAACACCGCCACGTGTTGTTTTTCTCTGACGTCACGTATCGTGACGTATGAAGCGGAGAGAAGCCGTGATAAGCGGGGCCCAGGGCTCGCTTCTTCCGGCTTCTTACGGCTTGCCCAGCTGGGCCAATCCGTAAGAAGCCGGCTTCTTAAAAGTGCCTCGAGTTAACAGAAAACGCAAGCTGCAAGAAGCCGGCTTCTTACGGCTTCTTCACCAAAATTTGCCTTATATATAGTCATGAGTAATACCTCTTTCCCTATATATAGTCATGAGTAATACCTCTTTCCCTATATATAGTCATGAGTAATACCTCTTTCCCTATATATAGTCATGAGTAATACCTCTTTCCCTATATATAGTCATGAGTAATACCTCTTTCCCTATATATAGTCATCAGTAATACCTCTTTCCCTATATATAGTCATGAGTAATACCTCTTTCCCTATATATAGTCATCAGTAATGTTATGGTTTGATCCCACAGCTGAGTAAGGGATCGGGTACAGGATCACGGGTCTCGCTGTATAGAGTTGGATCCTTTGTAAGTGTCCTGTAAGAGTGTTCAATCCTTTTTAAGTCTCGTGGGTTCCAAGTGGTATTTAATGATTGGTGTTTCACTATAATGGCTTTGTCCTATATAGTAATTGATTTGTTCTACGGTAGCTCGTTCTGATGATTACTATGGATTGTTAGTTGATAATATAGAAATAAAGGCTTCAAAGAGCACTACCTAATTAATCCGTGGTACTAAATATGGCAGCTTAATGATAGATATAAGGTCCGTTTAACTACCTTTTTTTAACTACCCTATTTTACTTCTTACCGTAGATAACAGTCAAGTCGCCACCTGCACTAATGTCGCCAGGCGCCATATATTACGAATTATAGCATTACTACTGCTGTGTATGTGCCACTGAAGATGATACACAGTAGTTTATATCATGACTGTATAATCTACCCTGTTTCAGTGTTGTTTTATGCTTTGTATCTGCAAGTATAGACGGTTTCAAATTTCACTACGCGTTTTTTTCTTCGGGCGACGACGACGACGGGAGGACACTCAGTAAATACACACTAGATGGCGACTTTATTGTTGGTAGCCACTTTGTAGATATTTTTGTCATTTGTTCATTTATAGCCATAATATGACACAGATGAAGACACAAAATGACACAGACTCTCCAGATAGCCCCTTCTAACTTTCCTGAAATCATGGATGTAGAAATGTAAGTATTAACGCCACCACACGGCTGTAAACAGAAACAAAAGTTGTCCTGGCGACTTAACTGTTATCTACGGTAGCTCATGATTATAATGGTTTGGAAATAGATTGAAGATAAATACAGGCTTAGATATCATTAATCAAACTCTGGTACTAATTATAACAGCTTAAAAATGGAGAAAATTAGGTCATTCTAACAGTAACCTAACTACCCTCACCTCTCTCTCAACCATTGTTAGCCTACATTGGCTTATTGATAGCATAAAGAGATGGAGAGGCTCTGATATCACTATAGTCTATTTTTTTACGAGACGAAAATTCCATTCTTTACTCCACTCTACTCCAATCTATTAAAAACTCCACTCCAATCTATTGAAAACTCCACTCCACTCTATCAAAAACTCCACTCCAATCTATTAAAAACCTACTCCACTCTATTAAAAACTCCACTCCAATCTATTAAAAACTCCACTCCACTCTATCAAAAACTCCACTCCAATCTATCAAAAACTCCACTCCAATCTATTAAAAACTCCACTCCAATCTATTAAAAACTCCACTCCACTCTTATCAAAAACTCCACTCCAATCTATCAAAAACTCCACTCCAATCTATTAAAAACTCCACTCCAATCTATTAAAAACTCCACTCCAATCTATTAAAAACTCCACTCCAATCTATCAAAAACTCCACTCCAATCTATTAAAAACTCCACTCCAATCTATTAAAAACTCCACTCCAATCTATTAAAAACTCCACTCCAATCTATTAAAAACTCCACTCCAATCTATCAAAAACTCCACTCCAGTCTATCAAAAACTCCACTCCAATCTATCAAAAACTCCACTCCAGTCTATCAAAAACTCCACTCCAATCTATTAAAAACTCCACTCCAATCTATCAAAACTCCACTCCAATCTATCAAAAACTCCACTCCAGTCTATCAAAAACCCACTCCAATCTATTAAAAACTCCACTCCAATCTATCAAAAACTCCACTCCAATCTATTAAAAACTCCACTCCAATCTATCAAAAACTCCACTCCAATCTATTAAAAACTCCACTCCAATCTATCAAAAACTCCACTCCAGTCTATCAAAAACTCCACTCCACTCTATCAAAAACTCCACTCCACTATATCAAAAACTCCACTCCACTATTCAAAACTCCACTCCACTATATCAAAAAACTCCACTCCAATCTATTAAAAACTCCACTCCAATCTATCAAAAACTCCACTCCAATCTATCAAAAACTCCACTCCACTCTATCAAAAACTCCACTCCAATCTATCAAAAACTCCACTCCACTCTATCAAAAACTCCACTCCACTCTATCAAAAACTCCACTCCACTCTATCAAAAACTCCACTCCACTATATCAAAAACTCCACTCCAATCTATTAAAAACTCCACTCCAATCTATCAAAAACTCCACTCCAATCTATTAAAAACTCCACTCCAATCTATTAAAAACTCCACTCCAATCTATCAAAAACTCCACTCCAATCTATTAAAAACTCCACTCCAATCTATTAAAAACTCCACTCCAATCTATCAAAAACTCCACTCCAATCTATTAAAAACTCCACTCCAATCTATTAAAAACTCCACTCCAATCTATCAAAAACTCCACTCCAATCTATCAAAAACTCCACTCCAATCTATTAAAAACTCCACTCCAATCTATTAAAACTCCACTCCAATCTATTAAAAAACTCCACTCCAATCTATTAAAAACTCCACTCCAATCTATTAAAAACTCCACTCCAATCTATCAAAAACTCCACTCCAATCTATTAAAAACTCCACTCCAATCTATCAAAAACTCCACTCCAATCTATTAAAAACTCCACTCCAATCTATTAAAAACTCCACTCCAATCTATTAAAAACTCCACTCCAATCTATTAAAAACTCCACTCCAATCTATCAAAAACTCCACTCCAATCTATTAAAAACTCCACTCCAATCTATCAAAAACTCACTCCAATCTATTAAAAACTCCACTCCAATCTATTAAAAACTCCACTCCAATCTATTAAAACTCCACTCCAATCTATTAAAAACTCCACTCCAATCTATTAAAAACTCCACTCCAATCTATTAAAAACTCCACTCCAATCTATCAAAAACTCCACTCCAATCTATTAAAAACTCCACTCCAATCTATTAAAAACTCCACTCCAATCTATTAAAAACTCCACTCCAATCTATTAAAAACTCCACTCCAATCTATCAAAAACTCCACTCCAATCTATTAAAAACTCCACTCCAATCTATCAAAAACTCCACTCCAATCTATTAAAAACTCCACTCCAATCTATCAAAAACTCCACTCCAATCTATTAAAAACTCCACTCCAGTCTATCAAAAACTCCACTCCAATCTATCAAAAACTCCACTCCATCTATTAAAAACTCCCTCCAATCTATTAAAAACTCCACTCCAATCTATTAAAAACTCCACTCCAATCTATTAAAAACTCCACTCCAATCTATCAAAAACTCCACTCCAATCTATTAAAAACTCCACTCCAATCTATCAAAACTCCACTCCAATCTATCAAAAACTCCACTCCAATCTATAAAAACTCCACTCCAATCTATCAAAAACTCCACTCCAATCTATTAAAAACTCCACTCCAATCTATCAAAAACTCCACTCCAATCTATTAAAAACTCCACTCCAATCTATTAAAACTCCACTCCAATCTATTAAAAACTCCACTCCAATCTATTAAAAACTCCACTCCAATCTATCAAAAACTCCACTCCAATCTATTAAAAACTCCACTCCAATCTATCAAAAACTCCACTCCAATCTATTAAAAACTCCACTCCAATCTATTAAAAACTCCACTCCAATCTATTAAAAACTCCACTCCAATCTATTAAAAACTCCACTCCAATCTATCAAAAACTCCACTCCAATCTATCAAAAACTCCACTCCAATCTATTAAAAACTCCACTCCAATCTATCAAAAACTCCACTCCAATCTATTAAAAACTCCACTCCAATCTATCAAAAACTCCACTCCAATCTATCAAAAACTCCACTCCAATCTATCAAAAACTCCACTCCAATCTATCAAAAACTCCACTCCAATCTATTAAAAACTCCACTCCAATCTATAAAAACTCCACTCCAATCTATCAAAAAACTCCACTCCAATCTATTAAAAACTCCACTCCAATCTATTAAAAACTCCACTCCAATCTATTAAAAACTCCACTCCAATCATTAAAAACTCCACTCCAATCTATAAAAACTCCACTCCAATCTATAAAAACCCACTCCAATCCTATTAAAAACTCCACTCCAATCTTAAACTCATCCAATATTAAAACTCCACTCCAATCTATTAAAAACACCCACTCCAATCTATTCAAAAACTCCACTCCAATCTATCAAAACTCAACTCCAATCTATCAAAAAACTCCACTCCAATCTATTAAAAACTCCACTCCAATCTATTAAAAACTCCACTCCAATCTATTAAAAACCCACTCCAATCTATCAAAAACTCCACTCCAATCTATCAAAAACTCCACTCCAATCTATTAAAAACTCCACTCCAATCCATAAAAACTCCACTCCAATCTAATCAAACAAAACTCCACTCCAATCTATTAAAAACTCCACTCCAATCCATTAAAAACTCCACTCCAATCTATAAAAACTCCACTCCAATCTATTAAAAACTCCACTCCAATCTATTAAAAACTCCACTCCAATCCATTAAAAACTCCACTCCAATCTATTAAAAACTCCACTCCAATCCATTAAAAACTCCACTCCAATCCATTAAAAACTCCACTCCAATCCATTAAAAACTCCACTCCAATCTATCAAAAACTCCACTCCAATCTATCAAAAACTCCACTCCAATCTATCAAAAACTCCACTCCAATCTATTAAAAACTCCACTCCAATCTATCAAAAACTCCACTCCAATCTATTAAAAACTCCACTCCAATCTATCAAAAACTCCACTCCAATCTATTAAAAACTCCACTCCAATCTATCAAAAACTCCACTCTTTACAGATTGTGTGCTTACTACCATATAGTCTATTTTTTTTAACGAGGCAAAAATCCTGCCCCTTTGTTGCTTACTGACTGATATTTGATGCCAGGAGAAGGGAATACTACACTTCTTCTTAATTCCAGTTGTGTTTTATCATAGTTAACCATATTATCAGGTAAACAGAGGCATCATTTTAACCAGGCCTTAGGATAGAATGGAATTTTTGCCTCGTTAAAAAAAATAGACTATAGGTGCTCTCTCTCTCTCTCTCTCTCTCTCTCTCTCTCTCACTTAGTTATGGTAGTATAAGAGTTATGTTTTTCAATTTCTTTCTATAGCAGTGAATTTCCTACTACGTACTACTCTCTCTCTCTCTCTCTCTCTCTCTCTCTCTCTCTCTCTCTCTCTCTCTCTCTCTCTCTCTCTCTAAATAAACAAAAAGACTCCAAACAATAATGTCGCATACAAATAAACATTAATATAGTTTTATAATTAAGCCAATTTATTTACCTTTGGTCCAACGTTACAAATTCATTATTACACATTTAGTACATTACAGAGTTAGTACACTACACATTACGTACACTGGAATAACTGACCCCAAAGTGTACGTGGGTAGGGCAGAGCGGGGCAGGTTGCATCGAGGGCAGGTTGCATCATTGCCTCTAACTCGCATTAACTTTTTTTATTATTATTATTGTTGTAGTTGTAGTAGTAGTAGTTTATAGTAGTAGTAGTAGTAGTATTAAGACGATGTACGAGTGATAACATGCGAGTTAAGAGGCAACGATGCAGCCTGCCCCGCTCTCCCATATATATATATTGTTCGATTAGTGAGTGCAAGTGGGAAGCACAATTATTTATCCGTACACATGCACATACGTACACACACATACATACAGCGGGGTTTTTGTTACTTATTCATATTTTTGTCCTTGGCCAGTCCTTTGTGATGTAAAAAATAAAACCATGTATAATAGGCCCTTAACCCCTTGAGACCCAGATCGTAATTTCCATTGTAATTTGGGTGCCATAAGACGATTTTTAGTGACTATAAGCAATGTTTTATAGCTATGACTTGTTTAGTATCCTTGTCCACTAACTCATTTGGTATATTCAGTGACTTTTCATTATTTTATGGCTGACAACAGACCATTTTTTATAGCCAAGGAAAGATCTGGGCGTGAAGGTTAAGTGTGTATAGTTCAAGCCCTTGTATATATAATGTAAACAAACATACACATACGTACATACCAGAGCTGGGCGCGCAATTTTTTTTCCTTAGCCGCAAAGCGCAAATTTTCGCGATCGAGTCCGCAAAGCGCAAAATTCTCAAAAAAGGCGGAGCGCAAGTGCAAATTTCTAGCGCAAAAAAAAACTAGACTGCAAATAAAAAAATTAAAGTGCAAACATAAAAGTTAAAGCGCAAACCTCATTTTTTAGTCTGCAAACTGAAAAATTCTATGTTAAATTAATATAAAGTGTATAAATGATTAAAAGATTGAATGTTTACAGTATTTGAAGTATTTATTGCACACAAGTTTATATAAAAAATAAGATAATACTGTCAAAACAACACAAAATAGTTGAAAAATGAAAATACACATATATAGTTATCTCTGTCACTGTCCCCCTCCTCGTCACTGTCCTCCAGCTCCCACCGACCCTTGAGGAGGTTCATGTTACCCTTCAGGAACACCAGCTTCTCCAAGTTCTTGGCCGTCAGACTCGATGGCTTCGGCCTCATGACGTCTGAGCCCATGCTGAACAGCCGCTCTACCGCCGCTGAGGAGGCCACTGGAGTGTTGTACCTGATGAACAGGTCCACCCACTGGCACCCAGATCTGCCTGTGCTCCATGGGAAACATGTCAGGTGACAGAGACACGTTATCCTGGACGTCCAGCTGGGTCCAGGAGTGCAAGTTCTTCCCCAGTTCCTCGTCCACGTCCCTGTCCAGCTCGCACTGCTTGCAGCTGTCTGTGCCACACTTGACCGTGGCATGAGCTTGCTCTTTTCTGCAGCGTTTTTTAAATAAAAAGTAAACTTAAATATAAATGCTATATTTGACGTATCTTTTAATTTTTTTATTTTACGTCATTTGAGTTTCTCGGCAAAGTTTTTCTGCTAAGTTTGCACATTTGTGGACTTATAAAATATCGAGAGCGCAAACTCCAAAAGCGCAAATTTTCGGCGTTTTGCGCAAAGCGCAAATATTTTATATGGAGCGCAAATTGCGCCTTTGCGCATTCGTTTGCGCTCCGCCCAGCTCTGGTACATACACGCTAAATCATAAAGAAATATACGTACATACAAAGCAATGACGCAAACTCCTATTCATATTTTCATACACAAATAAAACAAATTAGAAAACAACAGTAATCAGTGTAACATTAGTAAGCTTAGTCAAACACTGTCTAAAAAAATAATAATAATAATACTGTTGCAAGATCTCTCTCTCTCTCTCTCTCTCTCTCTCTCTCTCTCTCTCTCTCTCTCTCTCTCTCTCTCTCTCTCTCTCTCTCTCTCTCTCTCTCTCTCTCTCTCTCTCTCTCAAAATCTGTAAAAAAAAAAATGGCACAAGAACACACAAAAATCTTTAAGAAATTGGTTACACATCTTGAGACTCGAACCTGTGATCAAACCATGGCCTGTTGAACACTTTTTTGGTACTCCCTCAAGGGGGACGGACACCGCAGAGGAGTCATCATTTACACCTGTCCCTGCACCTCATTGTCACATCCTCCAACACACTATTTAACCTATTTAACCCCTTGAGACCCAGAACGTAATTTTCATTGTAATTTGGGTACCATTAGACGATTTGTAGTGACTATAAGCAATGTTTTATAGATATGATCTGTTTAGTATCCTTGTTTACTAGTTAAATTGGTATATTCAGTCACTTTTCGTTATCTTATGGCTAACAACAGACACATATTCATAGCCAAGGAAAGATCTGGGCGTGAGTGGGTTACATGGGTTTGTCCTTTCACTCTTCTATTATCTATTATACTCCTATAAATGCATACATGGCTAGATAAATTCATGGATGGGGATGAAAAGTGGATGTAGGTAGTGTTAAGTAAAAGGAACTACCACGTATAGGTCTCGCAGCCTCTTGTAGCTTCCTTACTTTCTTATGTTCTTATGTGTCCTACCAATTTCACTTTAGAGATGGATGAAGTATTATTTAACTATCATAATCCTAGTTTTCAATCATGTACTGCGTGAGACACTGTCATTCATTGATAGCTATAAAGGAAAGATATTTAGTTTGGCAATTAAGTGATATCGAAGCTTAATCTTAATTCTTATCCCTATAGTCTAATTTTTTTTACCGAGGCAAAAATTCCATTCTATCTTAAGGTCTCATGCTTAAAATGATGCCTATGTTTACCTGACAATATGGTTAACTATGATAAAATACAGCTGAAATTTAGAAGAACTGTAGTCAGTGCTGGGCACGCGATCCAAAAATAGGTGGTCCACTATCGCTATTCCGCGATCGAAAATTTGGCGTTCCGCGATCGCGGAATATTTATTTAAGTTTGAATTAAAATTCCGCGATCGTTTATTCCACGATCAGTAATTGCTAGCGAAGTTTTTCTTCGAAGAAATAAATTGCTCTAACCGAAAATGTACACGGGAGGCGCGTTAAAAGTTGTAAAATTCAGGTAATAAGTTTTTTCTATGTAGGCTAGGTGAGGTGAGTTTCGAATTCAAGTTAGAACTTGACATTTAGCGTTTGCTAAGAGCGGGGAAGTCAGCGACTTTACTGTGGAACAGTTCAGAGCTGACTGATCAGCCCGCGGGCGGCCAGCAGCAGGCGCGTCAGGTAACAGAACAGCTGGCTGGTCAACCCAACCCCGCGCGGTAGCGCGGGAAAACATTTTTTTTCAAGTCAAAAATTTTTATCGTGGACTAAATATCGCGGAATTAAAGGCAAAAAAAATTTTGCATAATTTTTTGGCATGAAATATCAGTCAGTAAGCAGCAAGGGGACAGGATTTTTCACCTCGTTAAAAAAAAACAGAGTATAGTTCAATCAATATCAATGTAAGGCCTGAGAAACTGTGATAGATTGATAGGTACAAAGGACAAGAGTTTAGTTTCTCTCAGTTAGACGTCGTCGGATTACACCAGAGATTTTTCAAATGGCTCCCTATACAGCCTTCTATAGACCACATGGCTCCCTATACAGCCTTCTATAGACAAAATGGCTCCCTATACAGCCTTCTATAGACCACATGGCTCCCTATACAGCCTTCTGTACTTCCTGCCTGAGTGTTGCGGCTTCAATGGATGGCTAGGTAGCGACTCTATTTATATATTACGTATCTATGTCCTGCCTCGGATGCGACTCAATTATATACGTGAACAGATTAATGTAAAGAGGAATAAGATTAAATTAATGGTGAATGGAAAAGTGTGTGTGTGTGTGTGTGTGTGTGTGTGTGTGTGTGTGTGTGTGTGTGTGTGTGTGTGTGTGTGTGTGTGTGTGTTTTGATGAATGTATGATTTTTGATGACTTTTGTGATGAGTGAATGAATGATTGGATTGTGATGTTAATGAATAAGTGATGATGATGATGATGATCTCTTACTTAAAGTGTATTGGGGATAGTGTATTCATCACATAGCTTTATGACTGTACTCACCACACACACACACACACACACACACACATACACACACACACACACACATACACACACACATACACACACACATACACACACACACACACAAGTAGGTTCCATTAATAGCTTGGGGGTACCTAATGAGTAAAAAAAAGGCTGAATATCAAGAAACTCCTGAGTTATTGGAAGGGAGAAGCGTGAGTCAATGTCAGATTTGTGCGACATTAAGGGACTGCATGAACGAAAAGACCACACCTTACGTTAAGACCTGAATATTCCTAGTTAGCCATTCATACACACACACACACACACACACACACACACACACACACACACACACACACACACACACACACCACATACACACACACACACACACACACACACATATATTTTTCCTGCATTTTTCAACTTCGTTTATTAGACGTCCAACTCAACAGGAACTAAGTGATTCACGGAGAGATGCCACCGAGCGCCTAACTTCTGATCTTTCTATAATTTCTGATTGGGGCAAAGCAAACCTTGTTTTGTTCAATACCTCAAAAACCCAATTTCTTCACCTATCTACTCGACAAAACCTACCAGATAACTATCCCCTCTTCTTCAATGACACTCAACTGTCTCCTTCTTCTACAATGAACATTCTAGGACTATCCTTTACTAAAAATCTGAACTGGAAATCTCACATCTCATCTCTTGCTAAAACAGCTTCTAAGAAGTTAGGTGTCCTGTGGCGTCTGCATCCTTTTTTTTCTCCCTCCCAATTGCTTGCTCTCTACAGGGGCCTTATCCGCCCATGTATGGAGTATGTCTCACATGTTTGGGGAGGATCCACTCATACAGCTCTCCTAAACAGGGTTGAGTCAAAAGCTTTTCGTCTCATCAACTCCTCTCCTCTGACTGACTGTCTTCAATCTTTAAATCACCGCCGCAATGTTACTTCTCTTGCTCTCTTCTACCGTTATTTTCATGCTCACTGCTCTTCTGAACTTGCTAACTGCATGCCTCCCCCACTCCCGCGGCCTCGCTGCACAAGACTTTCTACTCATTCTCATCCCTATTCTGTCCATCTTCCTAATGCAAGAGTTAATCAGTATCTTTACTCTTTCATCCCTTTCACTGGTAAACTCTGGAACTCTCTTCCTGTTTCTATTTTTCCACTTTCCTACGACTTAAATCTTTTCAAAAGAAGAGTAACAAGACACCTCCCGAACTAAATTGGCCTACCCCTCTTTTTTATTTTATTCTCTTACTGTCTTCTTTATAGGGACTGGCAACTAAGCGGGCCTTGTGTTACCCATTTTTGTTGTGCCCTTGGCCAGTTCCTTGTCATGTAAAAAAAAAAAAAAAAAAAAAATATACACACTGACACACACGCAAAAAAAAAAAACACACATACACACACACACACATGTTACGACTATAACTTCAGATCAATGTTGGCCGTAACTTCCAATTTTTTGTGCATTAAACAGATTCTGGCACCATTTCTTTGAACGTAAGACTGAATTTTCATAAAGCGAGAAAGCGTTGATCGATGAATGGGTGTGCGTTATTCCCAGGGGTGCGGAGTCGCAGTCGGAGTCGGAGTCGGAGTCGGAAAAAATATCTCCGACTCCGACTCCTTTACGTGATCAATTCTGGTGTAAAGTACTTGGGTGTACTGCTAGGCCAGTGTTGCCACTTCGTAGGAAATTCCCACAAATTTGTGGTAGAAATTTGATTTTGTGGAAGCTCTTGGGGGAGGACATTTCAAACAAGCAATTTGTGGGAAATCTTTGTGGAAACATTGATTTAACGTGGATATTTTTGTGTAAGAATGTTATATTTCGTGTTGTTGCGTATGAATTAATCTGTAGAGCATTGAGATAAACTATTAAATGATGTTGTAGAAGAAGTACCCAACGACACGTGATACGTCACGTAGCGGACGAGTCTCATTCCTGTGGTAGCTACCCGTACGCGTCTCCACTCTCAAGTCTCAACACTGGGCTAGGCTACTCAGCAGTTGACAAGGAACGCTCATCAGAGATAGACCACAACACAGTCACCAACTCTGCCAGTATTTTATCACTTTTTATAGGCAAGATCATTAAATATTATGTGGTTATTGCAGTTACCTGATGAAAATGATATGACTTAAACAATTGAACATTATGGCCGGACTGTAATGTCCCGCTTTTTGATAATTCTTTGATGAATGTCCCGCGTTTACAAAATTATATATATACGGTGCCTATACAGGGGTGCGCACCATGGTTCCCCGGCACCGTGGTTCCCCAGCGCCGTGGTTCCCTGGCACATATGAGGTACATATATTCCCCGTGCCGATGTTTTCCGTTATCTCTGTTAATTTTTTCAACCCTTTTGAACCCTCTGAACCCAAAGTTTTGAACCCTCTGAACCCAAAGTTTTGAACCCTTTGAACCTATTTTTTTAACACTTTGAACCTAAAAGTTTTGAACCCTTTGAGCCTAAACTTTTTGAACCCTTTGAATCTATAAATTTTATGAACCCTTTTAACTTACATTTTTCAAACCCTTTAACCCCTTCACTGCGGATATCAAATTCATAGGCCTACCCCCCAGTGCGGCAGGTTTAATTAAAATATAAAATAATTATTGATCATATTTTAAAGTGCCTAAATGAATAGGATGCTCATTCCATACCAGAAAATATTTGTTTGGTCTTGGTGGAGGCTACCAGCTAAGTGAAGAGTTACGTCAGAGTGCAGCAACAGGGCCGTGACCGTGCTGCCAGAGGCACAATGAAACTACTTACTACTCAACATAATACAGCTTATTTTGGTACATAAATGCTTCATTCATGCATTCATTCATTCATTCATACTTCTGTTTTATATCCATCAAGAATATATTGAATATCTTGACTATTTAGCCTGGCCATTGAAGTAGAGGGCGCGGCAGCGTCAACACGTCGTACTGTACCGCTTGACCTTATTAGTCACACTAACTCACTCAAGCAGAAAAAGAGGTTCTATTATATCGCAACACTTGACACTGTTGCCATACAAGCCTATCACAACGAATATTTACCCATAATATCATTGAGCGCGCAGTTTAAATACAGAAACCATATATGTACCAGCCGCAGTGAACCCTTAAATACCTGAGAGACCGTATTTGTACCAGCCGCAGTGAAGGGTAAACCTACCGATTTTTAACCCTTTGAACCTAAGGTTTTTTTTTACTCTTTGAACCTAAATTTTTAAAACCCTTTGAAACTAAATTTTTTGAACCCTTTGAACCTAAATTTTATGAACACTTTGAACCTAAATTATTTGAAACCTTAAAACCTACATTTTTTTAACTCTTTGAACCTAGATTCCTTTAACCCTTGGAACCTAATTTTTTTAACCCTTTACAAAAAATAAGCCTGATTCTTTTTAACCTCCGGGGTACTCCGTAGTGTAGTGGTTAGCACGCTCGGCTCACAACCGAGAAGTCCCGGTTTCGATCCCCGGGCTGAGCGAAGATAGATGGGTGGTCTTTCTTAAAACCCGAGCCCCTGTCCACCCACAGTGAATGGGTACTGGGTGTTAGCCGGGGGTTTGTGACCCCTCTCCCGGGGTGGTGGCTTCGGCCAACACTAAGCTGCAGCGGTAGATCACTATGGCTCTGAGGAATTGTATATCCTCTAAACAAACAAACAAACAAACAAAACCTTTTGTACCTAAAATTTTTGAACCCTTTGAACCTAACCTAAATATTGGCACCTTATAGATACCAGGGAATATCGGTACCTCATAGGCGGGGAACATCGGCACCGGGGAACAAAGGTACAGTCAAACCTCGATATAACGGACCTCAATGTAACGGACTTCGGATATAACGGACTCCATTTGCGTGATTTTTTTTTTTTTTTTTTTTTTGCATATTAGACCACTTATCGCCGCTCAAATTGTCAACTCAACATAATTGTATTATTTTCTCATTTTACTTTGGAATGCTTGGGTTTTAAGGAGTTTTGATGTATCATATATTAAGATATATAAGAAGGAGCCTGTGTTGCTAGTGATTTAGTGGTAGAAGGTGTGTATTGTTTAAAATAGTGATTATTAGTGTTATGGCGTGGCCGCTGCTACGTCTCCGTCACCTCAACACCCTAAATCACCCTTATCTAAGGTGACACGCAGTGCTACACTGACCTAAAGAGTGACACGTGTATAGAACTGCACTTCACAACCATATAATATATATAATAATGAGCATTAGTCATGATAATATGCAATACCTTTGACAGCCACGGGCTGTGTCTGGCTTGTTTTGAAAAACAAAAGTACTTTGTAAAAGTTTACCTTTCACTAGAGCTTGAGCTTGACTAGCTACACGGTCTGGTTGTGTTTGTGATTATTTCTCATTTATTTCACGTGTAGGAGCGGACCAAATTCAGCATGTAGTGCCAGTCACTGTTTACCTCCCAACATAGCTACACAGTCTGGTTGTGTTTGTGATTATTTCTCATTTATTTCACAATTTTTTCATATATTTTTCCACCCTTGGGAAAATACCCTCGCTATAACGGACAATCGGCTTTAACGGACCACTCCTCCCCCCCCTTTAGTCCGTTATATCGAGGTTTGACTGTACCTCATTGGAGGCGGGGAACAAAGGTACCTCTTAGGAGGCGGGGAACATTGGTACCGGGGAACAAAGGTACTCTTAGTCTTAGGAGGCGGGGAACATCGGCACCGGGGAACAAAGGTACCTCTTAGGAGGCGGGGAACAAAGGTACTCCTAGGAGGCGGGGAACAAAGGTACTCTTAGTCTTAGGAGGCGGGGAACAAAGGTACTCCTAGTCTTAGGAGGTGGGGAACAGGTACTCCTAGGAGGCGGGGAACAAAGGTACCTCCTAAGGGTCGACAAAGGTCCTTCTTAAGGCGGGGACAAATTCCTAGGACGGAACAAGGCCTTACTCCTTGGGGCAAAACAAAGTGTACTTATGAGCAATCAAAGTATCAGAGGCGTAACTAATTCTTACGTCTTATGAGGCACAAAGTATGGAGGACGTGAAAAAGGTATCGTAGTACCCTTAATGGGGGAAGAGAGGAGGGTCCTGGGGCAGGAGTACATTGGGTCCCGGGAACAACGACTCCTAGAGCCCGGAACTGGGTCAACCTGGGGAAGGTAACTGTGTTAGGCTGGATGAACACTAGGACCCTAGTGTCCGGGGACAAAGGTCCTCCAGAGGCGGACCACAGGCTCTAGAGGCTAGCACAAGGATCCTAGGAGGCGGGAACAAAGGTCTCTAGGGCGGGGAATAAAAGGTACTCCTGGAGGCGGAACATGGGCACCGGGGAACAAAGCGATGACCACCTATATAGTGGTCGCCAAAAGTCTTTACCGGGTGACATCCTCACGCACACAACTGCCTTAACCATCCATTCAAAACAACAGAATGATAACTTATTAGAATTCACTGATCAGTCTACTAATTTACGATATTATATGCACTATTAATATGGATGAACTTGAAAATATGTAATGCAGTAAGTCTACCCCTGTACTGCAGAAGAGAGGGAGGGGTGGGGGGTCGGAGTCGGATTCGGAGTCGGAATTTTTTCAATCCGACTCCACACCCCTGACCTGGGGTAACCTGGGGAATGGGGTAACTGTGGTTACCTGGATGTCACACTAGCCCTGTGTCCCGGGTAACGGGTCCTCACCCAGCACACCCACAGGCTCTAAGGGCTAATGCCACGGGGATGAGCAGCGAGGGCCACACACAGCCTGGCGTAGGCCCCATCTTTACCTTTTAACCCCACACAATTATCCACCCTAGGACTATTAACCCCTTGAGGCCCAGAACGTTATTTCCATTGAAATTAGGGTAACTTTAGATGCTTTTAATTAATCAAAGCAATATTTTATAGATGTGACCTGTTTAGTATCCTTGTCCACTAGCTAATGTGGTATATTAAATTACTTTTCGTAATTTTATGGCTAACAACAGATGATCTTATATGTCAAAGGAAAGAACTGGGCGTGAGTGTTAATTATAATCAGCCCTCTTGATCCCTAATAACACTAGAGACAGGGTGGGGCCAAGACCAAGAAAAAGTGTAGAGTGAAAGAAAGAGAAAGAAACTAAAAGACAGAATAAGAGAAGACAACTAACTAAAGACCCAGACAGCCAGAAGAAACACGTCAGGGAGTACAGATGAAAAAGGCCAGACTCCCGACCCACAACTGTACTGAATGAGAAATATGGTCAGAGAGCAATGAATATGGCACGAAATGAATAAATAAAAGGACCTTAATGATGTAGTCCATTGTTATGTTAGAAGAGAAAGAAGCTGGTGATGTAAAGACAGGTAGTACAGGAAAACATCTCATAGGAAGCAAGACATCTCTGATAAGGCACTTTGGCTAACACACACACACACACACACACACACACACACACACACACACACACATACAAACTGTTCTCCTGTGGTACCTGTAATCATATCATACAGACACCCAAACACACACATTATTACGTATACATACCAATCTATGTATACATCAGACGTCAAAAATACATCTAATCAAACAAATATATTCTTCTCTTGTATATGTCCTATGTACGAATCATGACGTCACACACACACACACACACAGACCACACACACACACAAACACACACACACAAACACACACACAGTCATAACACAGCCTAACCCATCAAACACACACGTAAACAAACACTACACACACACTACCTATAGTTCCGTTTGCAGGGCGTTGAGTGGGTTTGTGTCGGGGTGTGGTGGTGGTGGTGTGGTGCCCCCCTGGTGGTGTCTGGGGAGGGGCAGGCTGGGGGGCGGGCAGCGGCTGGGGTGCAGGAGGCTGTAGTAGATCCCCATCATGGCCAGGCCCAGGCCAAAGGTCATGGCGTGGAAGATGACGGCTGGAAAAAGGAAATTACGTGAGTCTGTTAAGGTAAAGATGGGGGCACACACTATGGTGCGCGTGGCCTCGGTGCTCATCTCCGTGGCATTAGCCTTTGAGCCTGTGGTGGGTAAGAACCCGCTACCCCGGGACACAGGGCTAGTGTGACATCCGGGTGTCCAACACACTATAAACAGAAACATTCCGACTCCAACATTGACGAACCGCTTTTTCACACCAATGTCGTTGCCATTATTGTACTATTTTTTGTTTTTAAAACATGATGGGCTTTATTTATCATGAATTGATGTCGGTCTACCATGGATCGGCTTAGACTGCATTTTTGTTCTATACATTTTGTCTTAGTTTGTGGTTACTTGATATCCGACATCCACTTTCCATCGACCACTCGGTCCCCCAAGGTCGGATAATTATACTGTTGTATATACATTGTTCTTACTATTACAGGGCTTAAATATACAATTAGTTATCATAGAGGCACATCCTAGGCCGGTCCCACCCGTCGTTCTACCCGCTGTTCGTTCATCCAACCCAACATGCGTCACAAAAAAAGTCGACCGCCGTACAAGTTAAAATCAGTCACTTCCAGCTCGCGGTTGCCGCTGGAACAGATGGAAGCAGTGCCCGGTTCCTGTACAGCCACTCCAGCGTGCGGGGGTGACGCGTAGTTGGCGGGTGAACGGCACAGCGGCCGTAAAGCGTACTAGTGGGAACGGCCTATGTCTAACTGACAACCACTATTCCTTCCACCATAACCCCCAACACCCTATCAACCCATCACCAACCCATCCTTCCACCATAACCCCCCCATACACCCTATAAACCCCCCATACACCCTATAAACCCCCCATACACCCTATAAACCCCCCCATACACCCTATAAACCCCCCCATACACCCTATAAACCCCCCATACACCCTATAACCCCCCATACACCCTATAAACCCCCCATACACCCTATAAACCCCCCATACACCCTATAAACCCCCCATACACCCTATAAACCCCCCATACACCCTATAAACCACCATACACCCTATAAACCCCCCCATACACCCTATAAACCCCCCATACACCCTATAAACCCCCCATACACCCTATAAACCCAATTACACCCTATAAACCCCCCCATACACCCTATAAACCCAATACACCCTATAAACCCCCCCATACACCCTATAAACCCCCAATACACCCTATAAACCCCCCCATACACCCTATAAACCCACCCATACACCCTATAAACCCCATACACCCTATAAACCCCCCATCACCCTAACCCAATACCCCTATAAACCCCCCCATACACCCTATAAACCCCCCCATACACCCTATAAACCCCCCATACACCCTATAAACCCCCCATACACCCTATAAACCCCCCCATACACCCTATAAACCCCCCATACACCCTATAAACCCCCCATACACCCTATAAACCCCCCATACACCCTATAAACCCCCCATACACCCTATAAACCCCCCATCACCCATAACCCCCATACCCACCCCAACCCTATAAACCCCCCCAACACCCTATAAACCCCCCCATACACCCTATAAACCCCCCATACACCCTATAAACCCCCCATACACCTATAAACCCCCCATACACCTATAAACCCCCCCATACACCCTATAAACCCCCCATACACCCTATAAACCCCCCCATACACCCTATAAACCCCCCATACACCCTATAAACCCCCCATACACCCTATAAACCCAATTACACCCTATAAACCCCCCATACACCCTATAAACCCCCCATACACCCTATAACCCCCCCCATACACCCTATAAACCCCCCCATACACCCTATAAACCCCCCCATACACCCTATAAACCCCCCATACACCCTATAAACCCAATTACACCCTATAAACCCCCCCATACACCCTATAAACCCCCCATACACCCTATAAACCCCCCCATACACCCTATAAACCCAATTACACCCTATAAACCCCCCCATACACCCTATAAACCCCCCCATACACCCTATAAACCCCCCATACACCCTATAAACCCCCCATACACCCTATAAACCCAATTACACCCTATAAACCCCCCATACACCCTATAAACCCCCCATACACCCTATAAACCCCCCCAATACACCCTATAAACCCCCCCATACACCCTATAAACCCCCCCATACACCCTATAAACCCCCCCATACACCCTATAAACCCCCCCATACACCCTATAAACCCCCCCATACACCCTATAAACCCCCCCATACACCCTATAAACCCCCCATACACCCTATAAACCCAATTACACCCTATAAACCACCCCATACACCCTATAAACCCCCCCATACACCCTATAAACCACCCCATACACCCTATAAACCCCCCCATACACCCTATAAACCCCCCATACACCCTATAAACCCAATTACACCCTATAAACCCCCCCATACACCCTATAAACCCCCCCATACACCCTATAAACCACCCCATACACCCTATAAACCCCCCCATACACCCTATAAACCCCCCCATACACCCTATAAACCCCCCCATACACCCTATAACCCCCCCATACACCCTATAAACCACCCATACACCCTATAAACCCCCCCATACACCCTATAAACCCCCCCATACACCCTATAAACCCAATTACACCCTATAAACCCCCCCATACACCCTATAAACCCCCCCATACACCCTATAAACCCCCCCATACACCCTATAAACCCCCCCATACACCCTATAAACCCCCCCATACACCCTATAAACCCCCCCATACACCCTATAAACCCCCCCATACACCCTATAAACCCCCCATACACCCTATAAACCCAATTACACCCTATAAACCCCCCCATACACCCTATAAACCCCCCCATACACCCTATAAAACCACCCCATACACCCTATAAACCCCCCCATACACCCTATAAACCCCCCCATACACCCTATAAACCCCCCCACACACCTACCGGGGATGTAGTACAAGACAGCAGGGTCGCCGTACAGCAGGAATAGCACCACCAGCGCCAGGTTCTCCATCTCCCACACGGTGTAGTAGGCCGTGTACTTCCACCGCGTCGGCTCGTCCTTGTCGTTCAGGAAGACGAACACGTAAATGGCGCCGAAAAGGAGGCTGCGAAGGAGTGATTGTGTCGTTAAGTGGTTAGGTGGTTAACCCCTTCACGCCCAGATCTTTACTTTGCTATAAAAAAATTGCCTGTTGTTGAGCCATAAAATTACGAAAAGTCACTGAATATACCACATTAGTTAGTGGTCAAGGATACTAAACAGGTCATAGCTATAAAATATTGCTTATAGTCACTAAATATCCTCTAAAGGTACACAAATTACAATGGAAATTACGTTCTGGGCCTCAAGGGGTTAATACGTGATTGTTAGTCATATTTAGTTAGGTTTAGTTTAGTTATAGTTAGCTTGTTAGTTGGTTAGTGTGTGTTGTGATGTGGTATTCTATGTGGTGTGTGTTGTGATGTGGTATTCTATGTGGTGTGTTGTGATGTGGTATTCTATGTGGTGTGTGTTGTGATGTGGTATTCTATGTGGTGTGTGTTGTTATGTGGTATTCTATGTGGTGTGTGTTGTGATGTGGTATTCTATGTGGTGTGTGTTGTTATGTGGTATTCTATGTGGTGTGTGTTGTTATGTGGTATTCTATGTGGTGTGTGTTGTTATGTGGTATTCTATGTGGTGTGTGTTGTTATGTGGTATTCTATGTGGTGTGTGTTGTTATGTGGTATTCTATGTGGTGTGTGTTGTTATGTGGTATTCTATGTGGTGTGTGTTGTTATGTGGTATTCTATGTGGTGTGTGTTGTTATGTGGTATTCTATGTGGTGTGTGTTGTTATGTGGTATTCTATGTGGTGTGTGTTGTGATGTGGTATTCTATGTGGTGTGTGTTGTTATGGGTATTCTATGTGGTGTGTGTTGTGATGTGGTATTCTATGTGGTGTGTGTTGTTATGTGGTATTCTATGTGGTGTGTGTTGTGATGTGGTATTCTATGTGGTGTGTGTTGTTATGTGGTATTCTATGTGGTGTGTGTTGTTATGTGGTATTCTATGTGGTGTGTGTTGTGATGTGGTATTCTATGTGGTGTGTGTTGTGATGTGGTATTCTATGTGGTGTGTGTTGTTATGTGGTATTCTATGTGGTGTGTGTTGTGATGTGGTATTCTATGTGGTGTGTGTAGTGATGTGGTATTCTATGTGGTGTGTGTTGTTATGTGGTATTCTATGTGGTGTGTGTTGTTATGTGGTATTCTATGTGGTGTGTGTTGTTATGTGGTATTCTATGTGGTGTGTGTTGTTATGTGGTATTCTATGTGGTGTGTGTTGTTATGTGGTATTCTATGTGGTGTGTGTTGTTATGTGGTATTTTATGTTTAGTGCGTTATGTGGTATTCTATGTGGTGTGTGTTGTGATGTGGTATTCTATGTGGTGTGTGTTGTGATGTGGTATTCTATGTGGTGTGTGTTGTGATGTGGTATTCTATGTGGTGTGTGTTGTTATGTGGTATTCTATGTGGTGTGTGTAGTGATGTGGTATTCTATGTGGTGTGTGTAGTGATGTGGTATTCTATGTGGTGTGTATTGTGATGTGGTATTCTATGTGGTGTGTGTTGTTATGTGGTATTCTATGTGGTGTGTGTAGTGATGTGGTATTCTATGTGGTGTGTGTTGTTATGTGGTATTCTATGTGGTGTGTGTTATGTGGTATTCTATGTGGTGTGTGTTGTTATGTGGTATTCTATGTGGTGTGTGTTGTTATGTGGTATTCTATGTGGTGTGTGTTGTTATGTGGTATTCTATGTGGTGTGTGTTGTTATGTGGTATTCTATGTGGTGTGTGTTGTTATGTGGTATTCTATGTGGTGTGTGTTGTTATGTGGTATTCTATGTGGTGTGTGTTGTTATGTGGTATTTTATGTTTAGTGCGTTATGTGGTATTCTATGTGGTGTGTGTTGTGATGTGGTATTCTATGTGGTGTGTGTTGTGATGTGGTATTCTATGTGGTGTGTGTTGTGATGTGGTATTCTATGTGGTGTGTGTTGTGATGTGGTATTCTATGTGGTTGTGTGTTGTGATGTGGTATTCTATGTGGTGTGTGTTGTGATGTGGTATTCTATGTGGTGTGTGTTGTGATGTGGTATTCTATGTGGTGTGTGTTGTGATGTGGTATTCTATGTGGTGTGTGTTGTGATGTGGTATTCTATGTGGTGTGTGTTGTGATGTGGTATTCTATGTGGTGTGTGTTGTGATGTGGTATTCTATGTGGTGTGTGTTGTGATGTGGTATTCTATGTGGTGTGTGTTGTGATGTGGTATTCTATGTGGTGTGTGTTGTGATGTGGTATTCTATGTGGTGTGTGTTGTGATGTGGTATTCTATGTGGTGTGCCTTGTTTGGGGTTAGGGAAGGTTGTTGTATCTTTGTTTTTAAGTTATTATAGGTGTTCTAAATGTTACTTATCTATCATAGTGTTTCTTTGTAGTGACACGGTCGTAATTATTTCACAGGACAAACACTTCATTATATCTCTTGATCTCTCTCTATATATATTCAGTCACTAACCACCACCACTACTACTACTACTACTACCACTACCACTACTACTACTACTACCACTACCACCACTACCACTACTACTACTACCACTACCACTACCACTACTACCACTACCACTACTACTACTACTACCACTACCACTACTACCACTACCACTACTACTACTACTACCACTACCACTACCACTACTACCACTACCACTACTACTACTACTACCACTACCCTTACCCTTACCAATACACCACTTCACACAGCAGGGAGGCACCGCTGGCCCTGAAGGATCGCCGCCCCAGCAGACACACCACCATGAGCAGCCAGTGGCCCAAACACACCCACACCACCATCAGACGGAACACCGACGCAAACACCACCAACGCACTCACTCGGGCACCTGAGGGGAGGAGGGAGGGTTAGGGGGGATAGGGAGGATAGGGGGATAGTGGGAATGGTATAGGGAGAATAGTAAGAGAAGACAGTGAGGGAGAATAGTATAGGGGATAGGGAGAAGGATAGTGAGGGATGGTTAGGGGGGATAGTAAAAGGAGATAGGGAGGGAGTAGTAAGAGGGGATAGGGAGGGGTATAGTAAGAGGGATAGCGAGGGGATAGAAAGGAGGGATGGTAAGGGAGGATAGGGAGGGAGGATAGTAAGAGGGCAAAGAGAAGGGGATAGTACATAAGGCATACATACACATTACACAGGGTAGGAGGGATTCACACATTAGTTAGTCCTTGCAACACACCACTAACACCATCCCTAACACACTAACACCATCCCTAACACACTAACACCATCCCTAACACACTAACACCATCCCTAACACACGCACACACTTCTTAAGGACAGTAAACACTCTCTGAATCGGACCTCTATATTCCGGATAGTGGATAAATGGGACTCTTTCAGGGCCAAGGACACCTACCTGTAAATCGGACACATACTTATTTTTGGTAATTACATAATACATTCTATAAACACTATCTATTATTAAGTGATATCAAGTTTAGCCTCTGGCCCCTTTGCTTTTGGCTCAGTTCTTGCGGCTGGAACGTGGCAGCGAGCTCAAAGGGCTTTTAAAATCCCTAGTCTACAGACCTAAATTTAGTTCATAATTACCTGCAGGTAAAATAACAACAAGTAGGTGCCCCTGCTATGCCTTCGTCCACATTTTAGCTTGCATAGGGACACACTTTCGGGAATATGGATTGAATGTATTACATAGATAGAAAGATACAAATATGTATTCTATGTATTACTTTTAAAACCAATAACACACGGAAGTGTACATTTACAAATGGCATGCTTATCCTTGATATTTTATTATGCACGCCAGGATCACTTTTGTACTTCATAAGAAAAATAAATTGTTATTGTAAAACCGAAGTTTATTTAGCACTAATTAAATAATTAGGCTAATTACTCATTAAGGGCTTGTTCTACGCAAAAAATTTGTTTCACAGACCCCCATTGATTTTGACAGCACTACTAACATGTCAAATTTCAGCTCAATCCAACAATATTTAGGAGTAGTTATTCAGTTTTTGGCTCACGAATGGTTCCACTCCCCTTACGCGAATGGGTCTTATGGTAAGTGGCAGCTCGCTTCCCTCGCTGCCAATTATAGTGTCCCGTGTTTTAGTGTGTTTGTGTGTGTTATGGGACCAGGGGCTGTGTGTGTGTGTGTGTGTGTGTGTGTGTGTGTGTGTGTGTGTGTGTGTGTGTGTGTGTGTGTGTGTGTGTGTGTGTGTGTGTGTGTGTGTGTGTGTGTGTGTGTGCTATGGGACCAGGGGCAGACACAAGTTTTTCAATCCTCGGTTAATTCGAACAGGAGTCCCCACCAATATGTCTGATTTATCGAGGGTTTACTGTACTGCAACACCTTACTAACATCACCCTTAACACACCCACACACAAGGTACACACACAAGGTACACACACATGGTACACACACACACACAAGGTACACACACACACAAGGTACACACACACACAAGGTACACACACACACAAGGTACACACACAAGGTACACACACAAGGTACGCACACAGGGCTATATTCAAGATTATTTTACGCTCCGTTGCACCGCGCGGCAACAGTCAAGAATCATTTGTAAACAGTCGCCCCGTTGTGTTGTCCCTGCCTTGTCCTCCATCCTTATGCCATCCTAGTTCTTCCCAGACCATTACAGGCGAGTTTTAAACATAACCGAGTGTGACATACAGCTAAGTATTAATTATCCGTCCTTGGGGGGACCGAAGGTAGGTCGGATAATTGGAATAGTCGGATGTTCGGATATCACAGTAACCATAAACGTAAGGACAAAATGGTATAGAACATAAAAGATGCAGCTCTTGAAGGCCGATCCAGTGGTAGATGCGAAAGTAAAATTCATGCATAAATAAAGCCACAAATCAATGTTTTCTAATAACTAAAAAAAAAAAAAACTAAGTAAAATAAATGGCCAAAACAAGACACAATGTGGTGGTGAAAAAAGTCGGTTGTTTGGACAAGTCGGATGTTTGGAGGTCGGATGTTGGGAATTTGGCTGTACATACATTGTGAATGCACATGTGTCATAGTTAAGGTAAAATTAGGTGCAGGATGCCTTACACTGTTGTGATAAGTGGTGACGAGGGAGAGCGGTGGTGGCGGTGGTGGTCAGCCATTGTCTAGTGGCAGCTGGCGGGACGTTCAAATGTACTCACAAATATCACTCGGGCCCATTTTTTCTACATCAACGCCTCAGACAAGTGGCGAACACTAACAAAGCTATTATTTTAATGGCAGAAATGATAAATTAGGCTAGTAAAAGGAATTAGATAGGTGTAAAACAGTCAAAATACTGATGCCGCCTTGGCCTCGCTTGTGTTGGTACGTCTGCACGGCTCTCCGCTGGCCGGGCAGTTGAAAACAATTCTTGACCGTCAAGTTACGAGGGTCGGAAATATCCACCAGCCGGAACTTGACGAGCATTCTTGCATATACAGCCAAATTCCCAACATCCGACCTCCAAACATCCGACTTGTCCAAACAACCGACTTTTTTCACCACCACATTGTGTCTTGTTTTGTCCATTTACTTTACTTCGTTTTTTGTTTTGTTTTTAGAAGACATTGATTTGTGGCTTTATTTATGCATGAATTTTACTTTCGCGTCTACCACTGGATCGGCCTTCAAGAGCTGCATCTTTTATGTTCTATGCCATTTTGTCCTTACGTTTATGGTTACTGTGATATCCGAACATCCGACTATTCCAATTATCCGACCTACCTTCGGTCCCCCCAAGGTCGGATAATTAATACTTAGCTGTAGCCCACAAACACCACACCACCTCCACCCACCTAGGCAGAACAGATGCCACAGGAAGATGACGAAGGAGCCGAGCAGAGAGATGTTGTCCTTCTCGAGGGCTGTGAAGCGAGTGCCCCGAGCGAAGGCCATCACCCCCCACGCCAGGCTGACCAGCGACGTCACCGACCCGAAGGAGATGGTGTACCCTGGGGGGGGGGGGGGAGAGAGAGAGAGAGAGAGAGAGAGAGAGAGAGAGAGAGAGAGAGAGAGAGAGAGAGAGAGAGAGAGAGAGAGAGAGAGAGAGAGAGAGAGAGAGAGAGAGAGAGAGAGAGAATGATTATTATTATTTTTTTTCGTTGGAGCCTTTTGTTGTTGTTGTTGTTGTTGGAGAGAGACATGAGATGACGATGATGATTTATATTTTGTTGTTGTTGTTGTTGTTGGAGCCTATTGCGCCTGTATGCTTCTATCTTCCTTTCTTAGTTAGGGTAGAATGATGATGATGATGGTAATTAAGTATGATGGGGGCTTCCATCACCCCCAAAAACACACCCTAATACCTCACACCAGCCCTTCACACACACCCTCACCCCCCCAAACAACACTTACGCCAGATTTTCCCATATTTTGAGGGGTCTTCCGCCTCCGAGATCTGGGTCAGGATGTACAGCTGCAGGACCAATTGCGGCGCCGACTCCATGAAACACTCGAACATGCGTAGGAACACCGAGTCGCCGTCCTCGTACAACATCCAGGTGTAGTACTGCCGCTGCTTCTGTGTGTCGCCGCGTTTCCAGTACTTACGACTCTTCCAACCGTACCTTAGGGTGTCGTAGTACCTGTAATATAGAGGTGTGAGTGTGTGTGTGTGTGGGTGTATTTACCTAGTTCAGCGGTCGGCAACCTGTGGCTCTTTCAAGAGACATGTACGGCTCCTGCCACCTACTTAAAAATGTCCAATTTATCGTTAAAAAAAGGAGCTAACATTCTGGCGTAGATGCCGCAGTACAATAATGTACATGACCTGGGTCCTGGGTCTCTAGGTCCTGGGTCTCTAGGAAAATATTGAGATGAATTTTTGTACTTATTAATATTATTATCATTATAATTATTATTAAGGTGTATATTATCATATCTGTGGGTATATTTAACTCCCATAGGGTGTTATGGAGGGTATTTTGGTACTTAATTCCAACCAGTAATTGAGTACGAGGTTAAAAGTACTTTTTTCCAATGTATTTTGATGTGTTAAGAATGATGGACACATTCAGAATCGTGGGAAATGCATAATTTTGCAGTGAACCCTTTATCCCTGCTTTAGGCTAGGCCACTCAACCAACGTCCAGGTTAGGTTGGCCAACTAGCGAGGGTTCTTGGGGGGCACGGCTC
>JACEEZ010010110.1:67500-160000 GCA_016584305.1 Chionoecetes opilio | reverse complement strand
GTATGCCGTCGCCATGTCAAGACCCTGCCCACAACACACACACACAGATAGATAGATAGATAGATAGATAGATAGATAGATAGATAGATAGATAGATAGATAGATAGATAGATTAGATCGATTCACTGACCACAAGAATACCAATAAACGATGCATACAATATAGGTTATTAGGAGTCAAAAGTTGGGGTTAGGTTAGTTAATTTTCATATCTCCTATACACTCTCCTTCCTATTAAAAGCATCTTATATCTGCGAAAGTAGTGATTTACGACGGAAACTCATAAAAAGTTTCCTAGAATCCAATAGAGTAAACCTAAACCCTATCCCAATTGTGTACCGTAGATAACACTAAAGTCACCAGGACAACGTTTTTATTTTATTTACAGACGTCTGGTGGCATTAATACAGTAAACACTCTCGTATTCGGACCCTCATTATTCGGACTTTGACATTATTCGGACCTCCTCCTTTTTTTTTTTTTTTTTCAGGGGTCAAAATTTCCTAGCTATTTATACTACACCTAGATTTTTTTTTTTTTTTTTTTTTTTTTTTTTAAGGGGTCAACATTTCCTAGCTAATATATACACCTAGATTTTTTTTTTTTTTTTTCTTCCTTTTTTTAGGGGTCAAAATTTCCTAGCTAATATACTACACCTAGATTTTTTTTTTTTTTTTTTTTCCTTTTTTTAGGGGTCAAAATTCCCTAGCTATCTATACTACCCCTAGATTTTTTTTTTTTTTTTTTTTTAAGGGGTCAAAATTTCCTAGCTATTTTATACTACCCCTAGATTTTTTTTTTTTTTTTTTTTTTTTTTAGGGGTCAAAATTTCCTAGCTAATATATACACCTAGAATTTTTTTTTTTTTTTTTTTTTTTTTATAGAGGTTGCGAAATTTCCTAGCTAATATAATACACCTAGATTTATTTATTTTATTTTTTTTTTTCCTCACATATCCCCCCATTATTCGGATCCTTGCATTACTCGGACCACTCCTTGGCCCAATTAGTCCGGATATGAGAGGTTTTACTGTACTTACATTTCTTGGTATTATTTTACACTAGGACCGAAATTCCCTACACAATTGGGCGTGTGGTTTCTGTTTACCTTATTAGATTCTAGGAAACATTCTCTCTATGAGCTTCCGTCGCAAATCATTACTTTTGGAGATATGACATGTTGTTTATAGGGAGGCGAGAGACAAGTGTTTACGTGCCTCTCACTCTTCTTCCTCTTGTGACCTGCATCGCCTCTGTTCTTCCCTTGCCGCGGACACTTTTTAATGCAGATTTGGCTTCAGTTAGGAGGTTAAAGCGTGAGGTTGGGTTAGGTTAGTGAGTCAAATTGTGGGGTTAGGTTAGGTTAGGTTAGTGAGTCAAATGGTGGGGTTAGGTTAGTATAATTTGCATATAACCTATACACTCCTTTCTATTAAAAACATATTATATCTCCGAAAGTAATGATTTGCGATGGAAGCTCATAGAATGTTTCTTAGAATCCAATAAGGTGAACAGAAACCACACTCCCAATTGTGTAGGGAATTTCGGTCCTAGTGTAAAAATGTACCCATTTCTACATTCATGATTTCAGGAAAGTTAGAAGGGGTTATCTGGAGAGTCTGTGTCATTTTGTGTCATCTGTGTCATAGTATGGCTATAAATGAACAAATTACAAAAATAAAACCGAGTGGCGACGTTGGTAACGGAGCTAAACTAAGGTCACCAGCTAGTGTTTATGTTCTGAGTGTCCTCCCGCCGTCGTCGTTGCCCGAAAATAAAATACGAGTAGGGAAATTTGAAACCGCATATACTTGCAGATACAAAGCATAAAACAATGCTGAAACAGGGTAGATTATACAGTCATGATATAAACTACTGTGTATCATCTTCAGTGGCACATAAAAATCAGTAGTAATACTATAATTCGTAATATTTGGCGGCTGGCGATTAAATTGTTATCTACGGTAGAGAATTCTGGTCCTAGTGTAAAAATGGGTAAATTTCTAGTGTTTGCCCATACTCTCCCCCTTCCCCCAAACAAGTTTGGGGAACTGTGGGAATGCAGGGTTTTCGGGTGGGGAACAAATAATGCGTCGGAAACACGTATTTTTGGAGTTATGTAGGATAGCCAAAATTCCTTAAATCTAGGGTAATTTTGCTAGATCTAGGAAAATTTTACCTAACCTCCTAGCGGGGGGTCTCCGTCCCCCTTGACCTCCCGGTAATTCAACCTGACCTAAGCAAATTTAACCTAACATAGCGGGGGGCTCTGCCCCCCTCGACCCCCCGATAATCTAACCTAACCTAACCTCTTAACCTAACCAATATAACCTAACCTCCTAGCAATAATCACCCGATCATCTAACCTAACCTTCTAACGGGGGGGGGCTCTTCCCCCCTTGAACCCCCGGTAACCTTTTTTTTTTACTTTACCTCTAAGTGGGGGGGCCTCGACCACTCCAGTCCTCATTCCGTTTGTGAGGATTGTCAGGTCCACACGTCTCTAGACATAGAAGAAATCCTATCCATCTGCCCTAGATCTAGGGAATATTTATAACACCCCTAACTCAAAAACTATGTGGTTGCGACGCATATTTTGTACCCCAGCCAAATACCCCGCATTCCCCCAGGTCCATAAGCTTGTTTTGGGGGAGAGGGGGGAGTATGGGCAAGCACTAGAATAATACCTACAAATGTAGCCAGCCCTCCAATACTCACCCAATCCAGGAGCAGCGTCACCACTCCGAACACCACGAAGCCCACGTCACGACAGAGGTAGATGTAATCATTGGGAGGGTAATCCACCTCGTCCTCACTCCCTCCTACTAAGATCCTCCCGTTTTGCTCCATGGTGACGCTTCCTCCAACACCTCTCTCTGCCCCTCCCCCTTCTGCGCCTCCTTCGTGTTTACTCTGGAGCGACGAACTGTACGGAAAAAGGTGTTATGATGGATTTGTGTGATTGTGTGCGGTGGGAGTTTGATTTGGATAATTTATAGTTTCACCCAACCAACGATTTTCTGATGCGCCTTATGTTTTTCTGGTGTGTTTTTATGTGTTTTGAATGAATCTGCTAACTGTTTCTGTAGCAACTTTTTTTTTTTTTTTTTTTTTTAGGTAGATAAAGGTTCGCTTTTTTTTTTTTTTTTAGGTAGATAAAGGCTCGCTTTTTTTTTTGCTTTTTTTTAGTTAGGTAAAGGTTAGGTTAGGTTAGGTTAGGTTAGGTTAGGTTAGGATAGATATGGGTTAGGTTAGGTAAAGGTTAGGTTAGGTTTAGGTTCATTTTTGTTTTTTTGTCATGGTTAATATGGAGGAGAGTTTCACGTACGCTACAGACCTTACTACTCACGAATTCAATTTTTTTTTTGGCTCAGTATTCTGTACACCACTACTCTACTTGCGCTCAATATAAAAAAAATTAAAAAAAATAATAATATTTTGTGGTTAAGGTTAGGTTTCTTTAAAACCTGTAAGGTTAGGTTAGGTTAGGTTAGGTTAGGTTAGGTTAGGTTAGGTTAGGTTAAAACATAAGGTTAGGTTAGGTTTCAATTTTTTTTTTCATTTTTTTTTTTTGGTTTGCGCAAAATAAAACTAGCACCATTAGAACAAGCACCTATTGTAGGCCAAGAAAAAGTAGTTGGTGTCTCTGAAAACGAACGTGAAACTCTCCTCCATAATTACCAAAAAGACACCAGAAAAACATAAGGCGCATCAGAAAATCGCTGGTTGGGTGAAACTGTAAATTGACCTTTGATTTTAGTCTCTTATTATATTATGCTATTGAGATACGTAATCTCTCTCTCTCTCTCTCTCTCTCTCTCTCTCTCTCTCTCTCTCTTTATGTACTTACGTTATATAGAGAGGCAAAGACAGGCAAATCCTCTCTCCCTCCCTCCCTCTCTCTCGCTGTTTTCATGTGTTTGTGTTTACGTCGCCTAGTTCCCGAGACAATACGGTACTGCATAAATAACTCATAAAAACGTTAATTATAACATACAACACGTATAAATAAGATCAAATGTACACTAAATATATAACTGATACATATATTAATACAAGAATAAATGTAGTATCAGTAAAAATGAATAAAACATGATTTAAAAGGCAACATGGCATCTGTTGTTTCCGTCAAAATCCCCCCCCATATTTGACATTTCTATTTTTAGATATTTTAGACAAGATGTTAAATACTTATGAAATGTTCTATCTGTTTTAGTTCATGGGTGACTATAGGAGCCTATGGGATATTATTTTTATACACGTGTTTTATTGTTTATTCTCTTAGGTAGCTATGCTTGTTACCGTAGCAACCATTTGTTTATATTTATGTTTATGTTTATCTGTTTTAGCTCATGGGTGACTATAGGAGCCTATGGGATGTTATTTTTATACTCGTGTTTTATTGTTTATTCTCTTAGCTATGCTTGTTACCGTAGCAACCATTTGTTTATGTTGTGAGCTGTCAAGTGAAGGAAGGAAGGAAAGAGGGAGTAGAAGGAAGAATAGAAGGAGGTAGGATAGAAGGAGGGAAGCGAGGCATAAAAAGAAGAAGGAGCTGGAATAGAAGAAGAGAGAGGACAGAGGAATTAGATGAGGAAGCAGAATAGGAACTGGAATGTGAGAAGAGGTACTGGAAGAGGTAAGGAACTGGAATATGAGAAGAAATTGGAATATAACTCAAAACTGGAATAAAAGAGATATAAAGGAGTAGAAGAAGAAGAAGAAGAAGAAGCAAAAGCATACAATGGACTCAGAAAAGAAATTTAATGCACAAATGGAAGAAATTGAAAAAAGAAGAAAGCAATTGTAAGAAAATTTATAATTTGTACAACATAGTAATAGAAGACGGAATAGCAGCCTCGATCACTCAGTTCTTTGAATATAGAGATAGGAAGTATTAGTAACAGGAAATTAATGGAGTATATCAGTAGTTTATAAGGGATATAGATAATTAAGGGCCGGTTTAGAGATAAGAGGTTTAATTAGTGTTATGTATGGTGTTAAGAATGCATTTTTGTATATATATATTTATTTATTTTTCATTAATCCTCTTTCTATTTCTCCTCTTCCTCCTCCTCCTCCTTCTTCGTGTGTGTGTGCGTGTGTGTGTGTGTGTGTGTGTGTGTGTATAACAGGGAGAAGACAAGAGTGGAATGCGAAGGAGACCGCAACAAGGGAAATAATCTCATCACAAGATCACAAGCTAAGCAACGTAATTCAAGACTTATACAGGTGTGTGTGTGTGTGTGTGTTTCAGTCCTCTATATTCTATAACAATAATAAAAGTGATTCGCTGCAATAATGACAAAATAAATAATGATAATAATAATAATGATACGACTACTACTACTACTACTACTACTACTATACTACTACTACTACCAAAGACACTCTACAACAAGATACCTCACTCCGGGTTGCCTGCATGCCCTGTGGTGCGCGTGAGATCCACCTTTGCCGTGCGGCAGGTGTTAATTCCAGGGCAGGGATATTCGAAAATCCCTCGTAAGGGACAACTTACGAGTGTATGGCTACAATAACCTTACGAGGGTGGGCTGAGGGAGATGCTCGTACCGAGCCGTCACTCCCGTACGGTTATCGGTGGCCTCTGGGTGGGGAATATAGGGATATTCTAGGGATATGTGTGGGAAAATTCTGCTAACCAATCACAGAGCAGCGCCCTTCATGACGCGGCTTTATCTAGCCAATCATCATGCTCTCAGCTGTCAGGGAGCCCGATAAATAAATTTAAAGAGACTTCAAATGCCGCTGTTATGCTAAAATCGGCCTCTTTCGGAAACCGTCCCGCGGACGCTTATTTAACCTAAATAACTCTACAACACTTAACACAAACCTATCATAAACCTTACCTAACCTAAACCAGACCTAAACATAACTTAACCTAAACACTATGTTTGCCGGTGTTGAGCTAAGATTGGCTGATTTCCGAAATAGGGCCGATTTTAGCTCACTATCGCCAGAATGTTACGATAATACATAGCTGCCACATTAGCCTTTCAGCGTAATATTCTCCCACTGATTACTACAGAGACGTACTCAGGGTATACCTTGATGCGCTGATCATAGGTTCGAGTCTCGCGTGCCCGAAAATAGTATCTATAGACCACTGCAGGCCCGCGCCGTACGTATGCCGTATCCGTGGCCCTGGCGGTACTCTGTTATAGTGGACAAGAACTGCGCGTTCGCTCTTTAGGTCAGACAAGACACACGGGGGGGCTAACACCTCAGTATGACACACGTGACACTTGTGTGCAAGGATAGTATAACTTTATAATATCCTTGCTTGTGTGTATACGTGCGTGTGTACTAGTACGTCAGACATTTGATACCACCACCACCACCGCATCATTATAGCGGCCAAACTTGTATGATGAACTATACGTTTTGATTCAAGAAGTCGACCGATATATATATTTAATATATAGGTTTGCCCTGATATGAATTTATTACAAGTACTATAGGTATCGTATGTTAAATATGATATATATGGAGTCAATGAAGCAATAAACACATCACATTTCAAACAGGCAAGCATGAAATGGCTCTATAATACACAATAAACATAAAGTATAGTGATACAACTTGTAATTTATTGTTTGTTGACGTCTAGCCGCTTCAAATTTCACTCCCTTAAGCCGGCCACACACACACCGGCGCGGCCTGTCCGGCCGACAAAAAGTGGCAGGGCATCGTTCGCCGGACGAGACCCACACACACACCGGCCGCCTCATGAAAATATACAGTACACGTCGGACCACCGTGGTGACAACATGAATCCGCTGTCCGAAAATGACTTGTTGGCGACGGCTGCATGTGCAGCCATATATAATACCTATATATAATACGTCATACTATATATAATAAGTCATATATAATACCTATATTATCATAAATACAATTATAACTGGTACAATTAGTCATTATCTGGCCGAGCGAGGGGCGGGCCGCGCCGGAAGGCACCCACACACACGCAGGCGGCAGGCCGCGCCGGACGGAATTTTCAAGCGCCGACTGATTTTCATCCGGCCGCTGCGACAGGCCCCGCCGGATGAAAAACACCCCCACACACACACCGGCCGCCTCTAGCCACGCCCCTTTTCGTTGGCCGGACAGGCCGCGCCGGTGTGTGTGTGGCCGGCTTTGGGGAGTTAAGGGTGGTCCCGACCACCCTTAGCCTCGCGGTCCCGTAGCAAGTGAAAAAATGGTTTGAGCATCTCCCTTAGAGGCGCTACGAGGTAAAAGTCCCTTAGGGGAGTACTTACGGGCCCGTAACTCTTTCGAGCATCTCTGCCCAGTCTGCTGGCCCACTCACTTGCTGGCTGCTGCATCTATGCCTATCATAGAGATTATGGTTTATTAGTATATATGATATACTGTTATCTTCGTAAATGTTTGTTCTATAATATTATCAAATAAAAAACAGTAAAACACGCTAAAGAAATGCTATTACGAGACTGAAGAAATTTGCAAGAACCTAATATAGGCGCCTTGCACTGACGTCACGATCTAGCGGCTTCAAGCCAAATGCCGCCGTCTTCAAGCCAAATGCCGCCCGTCGGAGCGAGCTGGAGGACCAACAAACTCCACTTGCCGCCCGTGTTTGCCAGCTTATGGTAATTTCCCCCTACTAAATATATAGTATGTTTACCAGTATAAAAGGTATGCTGTCATCTTCTAAAATGTTTGTTCTATAATATTAGCAAATAAAAAACCGTAAAACACACTAAAGAAATGCCATTATGAGACTCAAGAAATATGCATGAACTTGATATTCAGTTAAACTCTTCGCCATTTAATATTTTGCCTGAAAACTTTTTACATGGAGAATATCAATAGAAGCGGAATTTCATTAGCTTTCCATTGATATATTTTGTTTTCTGATAAATGAATTAGAACCATGCATAAATTAGCGTCAACTAAATAAATAACCTCATGAATCGGGAAAAAATACCCGATTTCATGATGTTATTTATTTAGTTAACGCTAATTTATGAATGGTTCTAATTCATTTATCAGAAAATTAAATATAATATTGGAAAGCTAATGAAATTCCGCTTCTATTGATATTCTCCATGTAAAAAGTTTTCTCGCAAAATATTAAATGGGAGCTGGCACTGGTTAATATTAAGTTTATGCATATTTCTTGTGAGTCTCATAATGGCATTTATTTAGTGTGTTTTACTGTTTTTTATTTGATAATATTATAGAACAAACATTTCCGAAGAAAACAGTATATCTTTTATATTGATAAACATATATTTGGTATGGGAAAATTACCATAAGCTGGCAAACACGGGCGGCAAGTGGAGTTTGTTGGTCCTCCAGCTCGCATCTCCCGCGCCTGTCGCAGCCACAACAAGGGCTGTGACGTCACATGCAAGGCACCTATTCACTTAAACTCCGCCATTTAAAACTTTGCTAGTCAACTTTTAACATGAAACATATCAATAGAAGCGCAATTTTATTAGCTTTCCGTTGATATATTTCGTTTTCTGATAAATGAATTACGACTATATGCATAAATTAGCGTTAACTAAAAAAATTAAATCATCAATCAGGTAATTTTCCCGATTGATGATGTTATTTATTTAGTTAACGCTAATTTATGTATGGTGCTAATTCATTTATCAGAAAACTAAATATATAAGTAAATAAATAACATCATCAATCGGGAAAATTACCCGATTGATGATATTATTTATTTAGTTAACGCTAATGTATGCATGGTGATAATTCATTTATCAGAAAACGAAAATATCAATGGAAAGCTAATAAAATTGCGCTTCTATTGATATATTTCATTTTAAAAGTTGTCTAGCAAAGTTTTAAATAGCGAAGAGTTTAAGTGAATATTCTTTGGTCATATGCAGCAAGTGAATGGGCCAGCAGACTGGTTTAACACCTGCCGCACGGCGGCGCCACCGTCAGCGGATAACAGAATTTGCATTGGAGGGACCGCGAGTGAGGTATCTTGTTGTAAAGTGTCTTTG
Source organism: Chionoecetes opilio (assembly GCA_016584305.1). Lineage (NCBI taxonomy): Eukaryota > Metazoa > Arthropoda > Malacostraca > Decapoda > Majidae > Chionoecetes > Chionoecetes opilio. The sequence goes on along the minus strand of JACEEZ010010110.1, from coordinate 150,991 downwards.
CTACTACTACTACTAGCTACTACTACTAACAATCTTAACCTTACAATAACAATCAGACAACCATAAATAATAATAATAATAATAATAATAATAATAATAATAATAATAATAATAATAATAATGTCTGCCCCTACAGGAGGTACAGAAGGAAGCAGCACTCACAAGGTCTTTACTCTCATCACCTCTTCGCCCTCGCCTTCTTCGTCTTCAAAACAAATATCTCTCCTCCTCCTCCTCCTCTTCCTCCTAGATATGTGGTTCAGTATTGGTCTCCATATTACAGGATGGATATAGCATTGTTCGAATCAGTGCAGAGAAGGATGACCAAATTAAATTATTCAAGGGATGCGTAGCTTTAGTTATGAGAAGAGATTGAAACTATTAAAATTAACACTCACTCGAGAGATCATAATTATAACGTCTTGGTTAGCGTGGTTATAATGGTGAGTTCGATGTCCCGAGTTCAAATCCTGCCAGGGGCAGCTCTTTCGGCCATCTTTAACGCGGTCGACAAGAGCCTGGGAGGTGAACACAAGGTCCTAAGTATAAGTCCCCACCAAGGAGCAACTGTCGAGTGGCCGAAGAAACCCGCATGATGCATTCCTGTTATTTCTACTGCGACTATACAAGCTAGTACGGTGGAGGGAGCACCAGGTGGCAGCATAACTGAGCCTGACAGAGGATCCGAACATCACAGAAAACGGGATTTTCACCTATAGATCACAGGTATCACTATTAAAATCCAACCTGCGCCACCAACGGGCGAGGGCCAACCATCACGACCCTCCAGAATGTGCAGGGACAACCATATCGACGCAAAGTAAGGGGAAATCTCTGATAGAAGTTTTTAAGTGAATAAAGAGATTTAATAAAGGAGAGGTAGGAAAAGTTCTTACGGCTATTATAACCAGGGGGGAGATGCTCGAAAGAGTTACGGGACCGTAAGTATTACCCTACGAGGCTTTTACCTCGCATCGCCTCTACGGGTGATGCTCAAACCGTTTTCTCCCTTGCTACGGGACCGCGAGGCTAAGGGTGGTCAGCACGTACCACCCTTAACTCCCTACGGGAGTGAGATTTGAAGCGACTAGGCATCAACAAACAACAAAATACAAGTTGTATCACTACATTTTATGTTTATTGCGTATTATAGAGCCATTTCATGCTTGCCTGTTTGAAATGTGATGTATTGCATCATTGACTCCATAATGTTACGCTTTGCGTGTCTGGGTATGTTAGTTGAGGGGTTGTGTAGTGGTTGGGATGAGAGAGAGAGTGTGAAGCAGTGTTTGTATGTGTCTGTGTGTGTGGGCGGGCGGCACGCCGTGAGGGCGCTTGCTGTACACACAAAGAGAGGGTGACGTTATTTGCGGTGATGATTCTTATTGGGTCGCGCACGGCCATGCAGCCACGGGATTGGCTGGTTAGCTGGCGGCGGCAGACAAGGGGAGACAGGGAGAGGAGAAGCCCGCGGCCGACCAGAGTAGCTAGGGGAGGAAAGCAGGGCGAGAGACAGAGGAGTGAGGATGTCTGGTGCAGCGGCGGTGGCGGGCGACCACCGCGCCGCCCTTGGGTGTGTAACGCGAGAAATTACATTAATAGGGGAAGAGATGAAATAACATAAGTATCAATAAGCTAACGAGGAATTTTCCTCCACGCCTCATTCCTGAATCACTGGTTAGGCTTATATTTTAAGCCAGTGGTAGTTGACCACGTATCGAAACGAAGTGAGAAGGGGAGCTGAACGTCAGTGTTGGATTTGCAAATTAAAATTAAGATGCATTTGTTGAGACCCCCCTGTAATGGGGCGAACAAGGGTATGATATTTCTGATATATATTGGCTTATTGTAACTTGTAATATTTATCAATTTTGTTAAATTTGTAGTTAATGTAATTATATTTCGCCACGTCAGTATTAGACGTCACGACGCCAAAGTGACGACTCACGACTGTCCACGTCATCGAAGCGACGTCAGCTGTTTGTCAATTGTCAGAAATAAATGTTGTTGACTCTGAGCTCTCGTTCCATCTACACGTCCCTCTCCCGATCCGCCTGCCCGTCACTTTGGCAAGCCGGTGTTGGCCCAGCTACACCATATGTCTAGTTGGGACTTAACAAATGGTGCCCAGACCCGGGAAATAAGAACAAGCAAGATAGTTCCCAATCCGGCATGATGACAGACGAGGATATCAAAAGGCTGGAAAGGAGGAGAGCGGCAGCGAAAGGATGGGTCACCCGCAGCGCCACGTCATTGACAACACTGTGTGAGCAGTCTGCAGTGACTACGATGGAACTTGAGGACGCCATAAGTGAATTTGATCGGCGCCTTGCTGCCTCGGACGACGCTCAGACGGCCGTTGAGATGGAGATTAGCGAACCTGAAAAGCTGGAGGAGGACATAGAAGCCGCCGACCTGTTTCGCCGCCGCGCAAGGATTCCAAGAGTAAAGGCAGCGATAAGGTTGGCCGAGTTGTTGGACCAAAACAAGCCAGCGGGTGAGTTAACACAAAGTATAAGTGGATCTGTTGATTCAGTGAGGGGTAACGTTAACTTACCACGTATTGAGTTACCAAAGTTCAGTGGTAACGTGCTTGAGTGGCAGTCCTACTGGGAGCAGTTCAGGGCATTAGTGGGCGAGTCTAATATACCAGCAGTAAGCAAGTTTGGTTACCTTCGCTTTTCACTAGAGGGTGAAGCTAAGAGGACGCTGCAAGGTTTGACTCTCACTGCTGCAAACTTTCCCGTCGCCTGTAGTATGTTAGAGGAACGATTTGGAAAACCTGAACGTATTGTTTTTGCCCACATACAGGCGCTGTTGAACATCAGTCTGCCTCCTAAGTCTTCTGGTTCTAAGTATACTGCTTTACTGTGGATATTGCAAGACCAACTTAACTCGCATGTCCGCATTTTGGAAGCCTTGGGAGTGAAAGGTGATCAGTATGGTATTGTGCTAACCCTGTTATTTTGTCTCGTTTACCACATGATATTCGCATGGAGTGGTCTAGGGAGGGTTCAGGCCACGAAAGTGATCTGACCTGGCTGATGAACTTCCTTAAAAGAGAAATAGAACGGAGGGATCGGTCTGACTCCTACAAGGAAAACTGCCGTGGTGAAGAGTCTCGTAGTGGCCCTTTGGCGTCTGAGAAGAAGAAAGTGCTCCATGGTACGGCCTCTGCCCTTGTAACCTCTTCAACAGCAGGTATGAGAAGGTGTGGGTTTTGTGGTAAGCCTCATTTAAGTGAAACTTGTACAAGTGTGGTTAACCTTACTCACGCCGAACTGAAGAGAAAGTTTACATGTCAGACTTGTGTTTCAGATGCTTGGGTAAGGGTCACATTTCAAAGGGTTGTAAGGCTAAGTGTGGTAAGTGCGGAGGAAGACACAACATCCTCTTTTGTTTTAAGAAAATACCTAGAGAACCTGGTAACAGGAAGGTATGTGAAGAGTCTACACAACCTGGTAGAGAGAGTGTAATAGTAAGTGTTGAGGCTAACACACACCCCACACCAGTGAGCCATGTAGGTGTAGCGCTCTGTAAGTTTGAGAAGAGTCGTGAAACTTTAACCCATACCTGTTGTGTTTTACAGACTGCTAAAGTGAATGTATGCAATAGCAAGGGTGAAATTGTTCAAGCAACTGTACTTTTGACACTGGTTCTGACAGATCATATGTTTCAAGTTCCTTGGTTAAGAAAGTAAAGCCTAACTGGATGTGCTCTGAACCTGTAACATACTCTGCTTTTGGTAACAGTTTATCTAAAAGCCATGTAAGTAATTTGTATAACTTAAGACTTGAGGATTGTAAGGGTGTTATACATTCTTTAGTTGCTATGGAAATCCCTACTATTTGTGCTCCTTTAGTGCGACCCAGTGTACCTAAAGACAAGCTCAGGGGCTATGAATCCTTACATATGGCTGATGACTATTTACACAACCGTCACCTTACAGTAGATATTCTAGTTGGGGTTGACTCTTACTGGAATTACATGCTTCCTAACCAGATATGCAAATATGAAGGGTTGGTGGCCCAGGAGTCTGTCTTTGGATGGGTGTTGTCTGGTTCGTGGAGTTCCCGTAATCAGCAGCGAGTAAATACGCAGCTCCTGAATGTGAATGGTGTGTCCGAGCCTGAGTTGAAAAATTTCTGGGATTTAGAATCAGTTGGGATAAAAGCTAAGGAGAATGTTATGGAAACAAGTGCATTTAACAATGTTCAACAAAAGTTCAATGAGAGTATAAAATTTGTAAATGGCAAGTATGAGGTTGCATTGCCCTGGAAGTCTGATAAGTCTAGATCTCAACTATTGAATAATGTAAAGATAGCGGAAAAACGGTTGCATCACCTATGTCATAAGTTTCAGAAGGAGCCGCACCTGAAGGCAGAATACGATGCTGTACTCAAGGAATACGAGGAGGAGGGAATCTGTGAGGAAGTCCCACCTTCTGAACTGAAAAGTGTTCATCCCACTTACTACCTTCCTCACCGTCCGGTTGTGCGCGAGAGCCGCTCGTCCACCAAAGTAAGGCCAGTATTTGATGCTTCCGCAGTCAGCTATAACGGTTTGTCGTTGAATGACTGTTTGGATACTGGTCCATCTCTTAATCCTGACCTTGTAGAAACAATCTTGAGATTTAGGAGATGGCAAGTAGCATTCACGGCAGATATTACTAAGGCATTTCTGCAAATCAGTGTGCGCGAGGAAGATAGGGATGTACATAGATTCCTTTGGGAGTGCGAGAATAACGTACGTACGATGAGATTCACTCGTGTGCCTTTCGGTAACAAAAGTAGTCCTTTCTTGCTTAATGCCACCATAAAGTATCATCTAGATTCTTGTTCTGCCTCGGAGGTTGTGAATGAATTGAAAGATAATTTGTATGTGGATGATTGGTTGTCTGGTGCTGATAATGTTGCAGAAGGTAAAGCTAAGTTCACTGAGGCATGTACTATCTTTGCTAAGGCTGGAATGACTTTGACTAAATGGACGTCTAACAGTAAGAAAATGATGGAAGAGTTTGACCAGGATGTGGCTGTGGGTGAGAATGAAGCGGTTAAAGTCTTAGGTATGCAGTGGGATGTATCTCAGGATTGTTTCGGCTTTGGTGGGTTTAATGTAAATACTCCTCTAGAGGTAGTATCTACAAAAAGAGCTGTTCTTAGCCTTATAGCTAAGCTTTTTGACCCCTTGGGCTCATAAGCCCCTTTATCATGTATGTAAAGATACTATTCCAGGACGTGTGGAGGAAAGGTATTGAGTGGGATGAAGTACTTCCAGACGAGTTGTTACACAATTTTCAGAGATGGTTGACTAATATAAATGTGTTTCAGACATGGAATGTGAACAGGTGTTATTTTCGTGGTGTTTCTTGGAAACTTATGACAAATGTAGAGCTCCACGCTTATGGTGATGCTTCAGAAAAGGGGTATGGAGCTTGTGTATACCTCAGACTTGTACAACCTACAGGCATATGTAAAGTTTCCTTGGTCATGTCTAGGGGGAGAGTAGCTCCCATTAAGAGCATTACCTTGCCTCGCCTTGAGTTACTTGCTGGTCTTCTATGTGCTAGGCTGATAACCTATGTTAATTCTGCCCTTCATCTTGATGTTCCTTTAATTTGCTGGACTGATTCTCTTGTTACACTTTCTTGGATTAAGGGAGACCCTCACAAGTGGAAGACCTTTGTAAGGAATAGGGTAACAGAAATTCAAGAGTTAACTTCCCCTAGCAATTGGTATCACTGTCCAGGAAAAGATAATCCCGCTGACTTAATTTCTAGGGGTGTGCTTGCGGAACAGCTGGTATTGAGTGAGACGTGGCTGAATGGTCCAGCATGGTTGTCATCACCTCTCGGTCAACCTCAGCCAGAGAAGCAGTCACAGAGTGGTGGGACATGTGAAGAAGAGACGGTGACTGCTTGCCTGATTGCTAATGCATCTCATCCTGTGTTTGAGTTCACTCGGTGGGGTAAATTGAGTAAGGCTGTAAGTGTGGTTGCTTGGGTGATGAGATTCATTAGCAACTGTAAGCTGAGAGGTGACAAAAGTAAGGGTCCTTTGACATATGAAGAATTGACTAAGGCTAAGACTAAGTTAATTTATTGTGTACAAAGGGAGGTTTACTCTAAGGAGATTGTTACACTTACTCAGGGGAAAACTATCTCTTGTAATTCCTCTTTAAGGAAACTTGACCCATTTCTTGATAATGAGGGCTTATTGCGTGTCAAGGGACGCTTAGATAAGGCGAACATGTTGTATGAGAGTAAACATCCTGTCATAATTCCTGCAGGCCATGTTGCACGACTAATTATTCTGTTTCAACATAATATACTTAAACATGCAGGTGTTGCTACCCTTGTTTCTACTTTGAGAAACAATTACTGGATTGTGGGTTTACGAAGGATGTCAAAATCCATATGTAGAACTTGTGTGTCCTGCCGTAGACATGATTCCAGGGCTTGTAACCAACCAGTTGCCCCACTTCCAGAGATGAGAGTAACTCAAGCACCACCCTTTTCTACCGCTGGTGTAGACTATGCTGGACCTATGTTTTGTTTGGATTTGCCTGCCAAGAAGTTTTATTTGCTACTGTTTACTTGTGCAGTTATCAGGGCTGTTCACTTGGAACTTACTGACTCTCTGTCAAAGAAGGATTGTAAATTAGCTATTCGCAGGTTTGTGTCCAGGCGTGGTTTACCTAAAGTATTCTATTCAGATAATGCTCAAACTTTTGTTGGTGTTTCACATGAGTTGCAACACATGTACGGCCCTCTTGCTCCAAACTGGAAGTTTATAGTACCCCGTGCACCATGGTGGGGAGGCTGGTGGGAGCGCTTAATAAGATCTGTTAAAGTTTCCCTTAGAAAGACAGTTGGAGGTAAATGTCTAACCAGAAGTGAATTAGAGACAACATTGCATGAAATAGAGGCTTGCATTAACTCTCGGCCTTTAACCTTTATTAATGAAGAACTTGGAAGCTCCCCACCCTTGTCTCCCTCACATTTCCTTATTGGGCGCACAACTGGTGTTCAGGTAGAAGGTGTGAAAGATGTGTGCGTTCCCACCACTATACGTGATTTGTGTGTGAGAGAGCAACTTAGACAACAACAACTTGAGAATTTCTGGAAGCTGTGGAGTAATGATTATATCAAAAATTTGCCTCCTGCTGTTAAGAGTTTTTTCCCAGATGTAACTTAAAGAAAGGTTCAGTGGTTTTGATTAGGGAAGACAATGTACCTAGACTATCCTGGCCTATTGGCGTTGTTGTAGAAGTTTACCCGGGTAAAGATAACTTGGTTAGGAGTGTGAAAGTTAAGACAGCTAAGGGTATTGTCTGTCGACCTATTCAGAGACTGCATGATTTGGAGATAAATAGTTGTAATGATAATGCTGAGATGGATGATAATAGCGAAAATGTACGGTCAGGTGATGATGCTCAATCCTTTGTACACTTTGATGATGATGATACTGATACTGTTGGTACAGACCCTGTATCATATACTAGAAAGGGGCGTAAGGTGAAAGCCCCTGTAAGGCTGGATTTGTAATATTGGTTGATAGGTAAGACTGACTTTATGCTGTTGTTGTTATGTTATGCTATATGCTAATGTTGGGTATCATGATGTGTATGTATGGGAGTAAGGGAATGTACTCCCATGGTGGGGAGTTTGTTGGATTTGCAAATTAAAATTAAGATGCATTTGTTGAGACCCCCCTGTAATGGGGCGAACAAGGGTATGATATTTCTGATATATATTGGCTTATTGTAACTTGTAATATTTATCAATTTTGTTAAATTTGTAGTTAATGTAATTATATTTCGCCACGTCAGTATTAGACGTCACGACGCCAAAGTGACGACTCACGACTGTCCACGTCATCGAAGCGACGTCAGCTGTTTGTCAATTGTCAGAAATAAATGTTGTTGACTCTGAGCTCTCGTTCCATCTACACGTCCCTCTCCCGATCCGCCTGCCCGTCACTTTGGCAAGCCGGTGTTGGCCCAGCTACACCATATGTCTAGTTGGGACTTAACAGTCAGGTTAGCATTTAGTAGCAGACGGACTCCCGGTGGGTAAGCCCACTGGGAGGTGACCTTATCCTCCCTTGTAAAGGTATGTTATAAAAGGTTTGTTAACTAGAGATTTAGACATGACTTACTGGTGATTCTTTTTGTTGACCAGGACTAATGACGTATTACTTAGGGTCCCAAGGTAGGATGCTGTTGGCGGACCAGGGGGCCAAGCGCTCACAAATTAGCAGAGGGGGCAACCACAACATGTCACAGCCAGCCGTGTGAGGACAAGGAGAAAAGAAGGAAATAGAAAAATAAGTGAGGGAAACAGTTGGAAAAGGGATAGACTACGTATACATTATATTAGGATAACGACTTGAGCATTACATGTGCGTATCGTTAAGGGGTAACAGTGCGACTGAAGTTACCAAAGATAGTAAATTATATTAGGATAACGACTTGAGCATTACATGTGCGTATCGCTAGGAAGGAAGGAAGACTTAATATTAAGATAACTTATGAATGTATAATAACTACATAATGGAGACAGTAAAGAGTTAAATATATTATAATTAGAAATATATATTAACGCGTTATCATTCTGTTTCCAACCAGTCTTTACATATTTTCTTAAATCTTTTATTTTTGTTCAATCATATATTTTGTTCCCACTTAATGTGGGTGGTGGCAGCGGAGTAACCAGGACTGTAGAGTACACTCCCAAGGTGGGCACTACATAATGGTAACTAAGAAGTAGAGGACAAAAAGACCATTACAGGTGCACATGTATTCTGCTGCGGCGCCGTCAGTGAAGGCGTCCTCCTTCGTCAGGAGGCCTTGTTGCGTTAAGCCTCGTGTGCTTGTGTTGCCTCCCAGTGTCTCAAGTGAAGTCTCGTGTATTGGTGTGTTAGGGAAGCATACTAGACAAGCGTGACCATGTGAGTACTTTGTTCCTTCTGCTACGCCGTCAGGAGAACTGTGTATTGTGTGACCTCCGTCATTAAATGTAGAGTTGTACAGTGAGTGTCAGTGTCCTCTATCCGCCTTGTGATTGATTACGTGTTATACACCGTTACTCGCTTCAGGTAATTCTACCGGGCCTTCGTCAGCGGAGGTAAGTGGTTACGTGGGGCGCCTTTGGGGGTGAGGCAAGACAGGTGAGTCTGTGAGTGTGAGGGCCCTAGCTGTGCGCAACAATATATATCATATTTAACATACAATACCTATACTTGTAATAAATTCATATTAGGGCAAACCTAATATATTAAATATATATATCGGTCGACTTCTTGAATCAAAACGTATAGTTCATCATACAAGTTTGGCCGCTATAATGATGCGGTGGTGGCGTGGTGTCAAATGTCTGACGTAGTACACACGCACACACACACTGTAACAGTCTGGCGGCATTTGAAGTGTCTCTTTAAATTGATTTCTCGGGCTCCCTGACAACTGAGAGCAAGGTGATTGGCCAGATAAGGCCGCGTTCATGCGAGGCGCTGCTCTGTGATTGGTCAGCAGAATTTCCCCACACATATCCCTATAATATCCCTAATATTCCCCACCCAGAGGCCACCGATCACCGTACGGGAGTGACGGCTCGGTACGAGCATCAACTTCACTGTTACCTCAGCCCACCCTCGTAAGGTTATTGTAGCCATACACTCATAAGTTGTCCCTTACGAGAGATTTTTGAGCATCCCTGCCCAGGACCGCCACTGATTCAGGGACAATGAAGGTCAAGCGTCCTAAGTGACCTAACCATAGTGCATGGTCACTGAGGGGCAGGCATCAGAACAAAAGTTTCATCCTCAAAAACGGTCAAATTACGATAGTGAAACAACATTAATCTAGGCGTGGGATGCCAACCTCGCCTCGTCCCACAACAATTCCGCTAAGGACTCCGCTAGTGGTCTAAAAAAACTGGTGCTGCCCAATAACGAACTAATACAACAAAAACACCGAAGGCACTCCCTACGGCTGAGGCGGCCTCCCTACCTCCTAGGCTTGTATCTCCTAAACATTTGTAAACATAAGCCGCTGCCGGCTACCAATAGGCTTATATTTCAATCCTTACCTCGGTGGTAGCGTCTATTAGGCATGATAAATGATGTTTTATTTATATATATGAGATACGCCGGGCTACACCTCATTAGGTGGTGATCTACGCCATTATTTTGGCCCTGTGACGTCACGGAAATGGAGTAAGTAGCTACGCTTGCTGGATCCAGACAGGGAGGGCGGGCGCAGACTTGCGCCTAGGCGTAAAGTCTGGCCTTGTGACGTCATCGATTTAGCGCAGATGTAGCTCCTGATCCAAGAAAGTTTTCGAAAGAGGAGTATCTCAGACTTGAGCGGCTATCACACGGTGCGTTTCGTCGGACTGTTTCGTCGAACTTGCCATTTGGTTGGACTGTTTGGTCGAACTTCGAGGGTCATTTCACCGAATATGTTCGACGAAATGGTTTTGTGAAATTATACAAAATGTTGCACATACGTCGAACATACTCTGGGGTCAAAATAAGTCTATACTTTTTCTGTAAGTTATAAATAGTTTTAGCAATTATTAAGCATTGAAATGAACACCATCATATAATACGTTACAGTAAAATTAATACAGATCAGTCTATATTATATATGTGATAGATTTTCAGAAATATGAAGCTGATTTGATGTGTTTGCGGTAGAATGATTACTAGTAAAATATGAGATCTGAGAAGTATACCGGGGAGAAAATGGAAATGATATGCGTGTGGTTTTCACTCAAAATGGGATGTGAAATGAATGAGGTGGTTGAAAGGACAGGAAGAGAATGGCTGTTATTGCTGCTGGGACTGTGTGATGACTGGTGAGACAAGGGGACGGATATTGAGACAGGGAAAGAGTTTGGAGAGAATGTGGTGTTTGTTTGTTTGTTTAGAGGATAATTCCTCAGAGCCATAGTGATCTACCGCTCGGGCTTAGTGTTGGCCGAAGCCACCACCCCGGGAGGGTGGTCACAAACCCTAACACCCGGTACCCATTCACTGCTGGGTGGACAGGGGCTCGAGTTTTAAGAAAGACCACCCATCTGTCTTCGCTCCGCCCGGGGATCGAACCCGGGACTTCTCGGTTGTGAGCCGAGCGTGCTAACCACTACACTACGGGGCCACCTGTAATATCAAGATCCGGTAAAATGGACGAGGACTGCGCGGTCCTTTCCTGAGACACTGACTACATATGGTATTATTTCACACTAGGACCGAAATTGCTTACACAATTGGGCGTGTGGTTTTGGGCAATTGGGCGGGCGGGCGGGCCGCCCGCCACAGGTAACAGTGGCCGGCGGCCGCCCGCCCGCCACTCTATTTTGGGCTCTACCACGCCCTGCTGTGATGAAATTATTACCCTAACCTAACCGAACCTAACCTTCTAACGGGAGGGGCTCCGTCCCCTTCGACCCCCTGACGGGATTATTAACCTAACCGAAACTTAACCTAACCGGCGCGCAGTTCTCGTCCACTATAACCCATTTAGCTCACATGAACGCGTCTTCATCTGTCGCTGTTCTCTTCTAACAATCACCTCCTCCCTTTTCATCACCAGTAGCTACGTATATATATGCCCCTAAAGTTAAAACATTAACAAAAAATCTCCGCGCCTCTCGCTGTCATCGCTTCATCTTTGTTTGTTATTGTTGGGTGAAGCGGTTGGCTCAACCGTGTGCTACCGTAGATAACAGTGAAGTCGCCACCTACAGTGAAGTCGCCAGGCGCCAAATATTACGAATTATAGCATCACTACTGATTTGTATGTGCCACTGAAGATGTTACACAGTAGTTTATATCATGACTGTATAATCTACCCTGTTTCAGCGTTGTTTTATGCTTTGTATCTGCAAGTATAACTGTTGCGCATTTTGCTTCTCACGTTTTTCTTCGCGCGATGACAGACAGTAAACAGTAGCCTTTCGGACGACAGGACGCAGACTTGCCAGATCTTTCAAACTTGAATAGAATTTATTTTCACGTTGGCAGAGGAATTTTTATATATCCAAGCATCTTCCACAGCTGATATATATATAGAGACTTGTTTTACTTTACCTCTAATTTCCCTGAATTCCCCAGAGTGGCGACTCAACTGTTGGGTTAAAATACTAGCTGGCGACTTTACTGTAGTAGGTATAGTGAGGTCGCCACTCGGTTTTATTTTTGTCATTTGTTCATTTACAGCCCTAATATGACACAGATGAAGACACAAAATAACACAGACTTTCCAGATAGACCCTTCTAACTTTCCTGAAATCATGGATGTAGAAATGTAAGTTTTAACGCCACCACACGGCTGTACATAACAAAGAAACGTAGAACTGGCGACTTCACTGTTATCTACGGTAGTGTTTTGCCAGTGTTCGACGAACAGGTCCAACCAAATGCTTGTTTGGTTCGACGAAACAGTCCGACGAAACGCCTCGTGTGATACCCGCTTTACGCTGACATACGCCGCGTATGTGTTTGCTGGATCTGGCCCCCGGTGTCGTCCAGCAGAGGTCCATTTCGCCCTCATGGACACAGTATGGTAGTATAATCGTATGAAACCACAAAACATAATTGTAAAGCTATGACGAAAAAACCCCCAATTGATTACATATATAAGATTGAAAATATACAGCACATTAAAATATGAAAAATGATATATAAGACCTCCCAGCCCCAGACCCAGCCCTTTATTTACCCCAAACAGCTGTAGACGTGTGTGACAGCCCGCGCCCTTGGTCTATGTAGCCGCCGCGGGCCCCACACGGCTCATACGCGCCCCTGGGAGCCTCCTGACCACTGCAGAGCAAGGTGGGGATAGAATGGGCAGCTGTGATGGGTTAAAAGCGGTCTGTAAGCAGGTGAAATAGGGAGTTATATGTTCGCTCCCGCCCCGGTGTAGCGATCTCACCAGCTACCCTTGCCCGAGTAGCTACACTGCACAAATACGCATTGAAACACTGCTCCCTGGGTGAAGAGTTGTTTGACAATATATACGTTTTACCCAAGATCAGAATTGGTATACGTGTACTATACTGTCAAACAACTCTTCACCCCGGGAACAGTGTTTCAGTATAAGGGTAGGGTAGTGTTCCAGGCAAGGGCACATTCGCTTGAAATGTTCTATGTTCTACTTTAATTACTACTCTACATTCAATGCTTCCACATGCATGTTTTACCCAGGATCAAAATTGGTATACATTGTCAAACAACTCTTCCCCCAGGGAGCAGTGGTTCAGTGCGTATTTGTGAGGTGTAGCTACTCGGGCAAGGGTAGCTGGTCAGATCGCTACACTGTCAGGAGGGGACATGGCTGGTGGTTTTTTGTTTATTTAGTTCTTGTATTTCTTTTTTTTCTTCTTTATTTGTGTGTTTTGAAGAGAAGAATTGATGATATGAAGAATATAAGGGTAATAATGGACGAGGACTTTGCGGTCGTTTTCAGAGACAGCGACTAATTTTTCCTGGCCTAACACAGGGGCTTTTTCTAATGGGGATAGTTATATTTTCCGGAAACCCATAGTTTAAAAAAAAAAAAAAATAATCACCGAATTTTATGTTCGCCGTTTCCATTAAAAACACTGGATCTCCGTCAGAAAAAGATCGGTATAATGGACGAGAACTTCGCGGTTGCTACCGACCTTAATACTCACGTTTTCTGTAATTTTTTTTGCTCAGTACACTGTGCAGTAGTAATCAACTTCCGCGTGTGACAAAGTGGCGCTACATTCTCCCTGCTTCCCACAACCTTAGGAGGTAGGAGGGTTTGTGGTAAGGTTAGGTTAGGTTTAATTAAAACCTATAAGGTTAGGTTAGAATCAGAGGTTCTGAACCTTTTGATGGTTGCAGACCCCCAATGGACGGCCCACTATGGCCCCACACCCCTGCACTTGACAGTGGAAATAATAATCATTACCATTCCTATTAGTTGACAGTATGACTTCCAAAGATGTCAATAGCTTGAAAATACTTTAGATATGGATAGCTAGGAATAGCAATAACAGTGCTAGTTAATAATCTAATATTCTATCCAAGTATAAATTAATACATTAAAATTAAATAAATGCAAATATCCAGAGATCAAGTCCCATACCCCCAGCATTTGGTTCCCATGCCCCCAAGGGGTTCCCATGCCCCCAAGGGGTTCCCATGCCCCCAAGGGGTATGGGAACCCCCGGTTAAGAACCCCTGGGTTAAGATGTACTTTGTGGTTAAGGTTAGGTTAGGTTTGAATCCTATAAGGTTAGGTTTGGTATGCTCTATTCAATCACTTCCCTGTTATCTGACTAATTATTCCCGACCAGGTTTGAGTGATTTTTCTGATGGAGATACTACAGTGTTTGTAATGGAAACGGCGACAACAAAATTCGGTGATGAAATATTTTTGTTGTTGTTGAAAACTATGGGTTTCCGGAATATAACTATCTCCATTAGAAAAAGCATCTATGTTAGGCCAGGAAAAATTAGTCGGTGTCTCTGAAAATGACCGTGAAGTCCTCGTCCATTATTACCGGACCATTCTTCCCTACACAATTGGGAGTATGGTTTCTGTTTACCTAATTGGATTTTAGGGTTTAGCTGCATAACCACTGCTCCAAGCCTATCTGCATGCCATTACAGCAGCCTATAGAACACTTAGGCCCGTGCCAAGAGAAGATGAACCTAACCTAACCTAACCTAACCTAACCTAACCTAACCTATTTCTTGATGAAGGTCCAGCGACGACCTTCATTGACCGAGGAAGGGTACCATAAAAGGGATATTTTTTGGATCGAAGAGCAGCGATGAAGGTGGGCACAAAGACACAGGTATCGGTATCTTCGTGCCCACCTTCCACCGTCGTCGCTGCTCTTCGTTCCGAAAAATATCCCTTTTATGGTACCCTTCCTCGGTCAACGAAAGTCGTCGCTCAACCTTCATCATGACTCTTGGTACAGGACTTACTCTCCTTCATATCAGGCGCCTAGAATTGAAACGGCACAAGCACCACTTTTAAAAAACTGAGAAAAATGCGCTTAAAGTTTAATCTAAGAAAATCAAGATATGAAACGGCACAAGTGCCACTTTTTATCAATGAAAAAAATGCACCTAAAGTGTTTGCAAAGTAAATCAGCAACAAATGAAGATATTGTAATGGGGTTTGTTTTATTAGAAAGGTAGCGGTGGTTTCTTTTTAAAGTGGCGCTTGTGCCGTTTCAATTCAAGGCGCGTGATATCTGCAATCCATCTACAATTAATCCCCTCTGTACCCCACCACAGCGCCCGCCACCACCACCACCGCCATGCTCGGGGGGTACCGCCTGCCCTCCCTCACCACGGTGGTGTGCGGCCTGTTCGTGGCCTACATCCTGCAATCGGTGTGGACGCTGGGCCAGCTGTTCGTGCACCCCAGCTGCCCCGCCCCCACAGACTGCTACCAACCCCTCATCGCCACCAACCCACCCTTGCAGGTGACGAGAAGGATTTTTTTTTTAACCCCTTGAGACCCAGAACGTAATTTTCATTGTAATTTGACCCAATTTTTAATTAATATAAGCAATGTTTTTACAGATATGACCTGTTTAGTATCCTTGTCGACTAGCTAATTTGGTTTATTTAGTTACTTTTTGTAATTGTATGGCTCGACAACATACCATTTTTTATAACAAAGGAAAAATCTGGGTGTGAAGGGGTTAATCTCAAGCCAATCTAAAGCTAAAATCTAAACTCTTATCTAAATCAAATAAAAACTAAGGAAGGAAAATCAAAAATAGTCTACAGTCAGCCTACTTCGCCTGCAGACTATTGATTATCTTCCTACCTTAGTTGTTATTTTATTTAGATAGAGTTTAGATTTTAGTTTTAGATTTTTTAGAGATTTTAGATAGGGTTGAAAGGACGCTATTTTTCCTCTTTCTTTCTCTTTTTGTCTAATTTGATTGATTGATCGTTTTGGTATGATTTTTTTTTTTTTTTCTTTTAATGAATGGCTTTTTTATTCTTTTTTCTTTTTCGTCACAAGTCTTTTTTTTTTTTTTTTTTTTTTTAATAATGGCTTTTTTATTCTTTTTTTTTTGTCACTCTTTTTTTTTTTTTTTTTTTTTTTTTTTTTTTTTTTTTTAATGATGCTTTTTTATTCTTTTCTTTTGTCACTTTTTTTTTTTTTTTTTTTTTTTTTTTTTTTTTTTTTTTTTTTGTATGTCTTTTTTATTTTTTTTTTTTTTAATGAATGGCTTTTTTATCTTTTTTTTTTCGTCACTTTTTTTTTTTTTTTTTTAATGAATGGCTTTTTATTCTTTTTTCTTTTTGTCATGTCATTTTTTTTTTTTTTTTTTTAATGAATGGCTTTTTTGTTCTTTTTTTTCTTTTTTTTTTTTTTTTAATGAATGGCTTTTTTATTCTTTTTTCTTTTGTCGTCATTTTTTTTTTTTTTTTTTTTTAATGAATGGCTTTTTTTTCCTTTTTTTTCTTTCTTTCTTTTATGAAATGGCTTTTTTATTCTTTTTTCTTTTTCGTCAGTCTTTTTTTTTTCTTTTTTTTTTGTAATGAATGGCTTTTTTATCCTTTTTTCTTTTCGTCATTCTTTTTTTTTATTTTTTTATTTTAATGAATGGCTTTTTTATTCTTCTTTTTCGTCGTCTTTTTTTAATTTTTTTTTTAATGAATGGCTCTTTTATTCTTTTTTCTTTTTCGTCACAAGTCTTTTTTTTCTTTTTTTTTTTTTTTTTTTTTTTTTTTTTTTAAGAATGGCTTTTTTATTTTTCGTCAAAAATCCTTTTTAAAATATTCATTTTTCTATTTTTTTTGTTATGATGGCTTTTTTATTCTTCTTTTTCGGACTTTTTTTATTTTTTTTTCAAGACTTTTATCTTTTTTTTTTTCATATCAGACTTTTTATCTTTATTTTTTTTTTGATTTTTTTTTATTTGTTTATATAGGCTTTTTTTATTTGTTTCGTACAAGGACTTACCTAAGAGTACATATTCAAGAGTTTACTGAATTTTTCATCAAGACTTGTACATTTGTTTCTATAAACTACTTTTATTTGTGTTCATATTCAAGACTTTTACTTTGATTTGTGTTCATATTCAAGACTTTTACTTTGATTTGTGTTCATATTCAGACTTTTACTTTGATTTGTGTTCATATTCAAGACTTTTACTTTTATTTGTGTTCATATTCAAGACTTTTACTTTGATTTGTGTTCATATTCAAGACTTACTTTTATTTGTGTTCATATTCAAGACTTATTTGTGTTCATATTCAGGAGTTTTTCTATTATTTGTGTTCATATTCAGGACTTTTACTTTTATTTGTGTTCATATTCAAGACTTTTATTTGTGTTCATATTCAGGAGTTTTTCTATTATTTGTGTTCATATTCAGGACTTTTACTTTGATTTGTGTTCATATTCAAGACTTACTTTGATTTGTGTTCATATTCAGGACTTTTATTTGTTCATATTCGGATTTTTTTATTTGTGTTCATATTCAGGACTTTTACTTTGATTTGTGTTCATATTCAAGACTTACTTTGATTTGTGTTCATATTCAGACTTTTACTTTGATTTGTGTTCATATTCAAGACTTACTTTGATTTGTGTTCATATTCAGGACTTTTACTTTGATTTGTGTTCATATTCAAGACTTACTTTTATTTGTGTTCATATTCAAGACTTACTTTTATTTGTGTTCATATTCAAGACTTTTACTTTTATTTGTGTTCATATTCAAGACTTTTACTTTTATTTGTGTTCATATTCAAGACTTACTTTTATTTGTGTTCATATTCAGGACTTTTACTTTTATTTGTGTTCATATTCAAGACTTTATTGTTTTTTCTTTTACTTTATTTGTGTTCATATTCAGGGACTTTTACTTTTATTTGTGTTCATATTCAAGACTATTTTATTTGTGTTCATATTCAGACTTTTACTTTGATTTGTGTTCATATTCAAGACTTTTATTTGTTGTTCATATTCAAGACTTTTATTTGTGTTCATATTCAAGACTTTTACTTTGATTTGTGTTCATATTCAGGACTTTTACTTTTATTTGTGTTCATATTCAGGACTTTTACTTTTATTTGTGTTCATATTCAGGACTTTTACTTTTTGTGTTCATATTCAGGACTTTTATTTGTGTTCATATTCAGGACTTTTATTTGTGTTCATATTCAGGACTTTTATTTGTGTTCATATTCAGGACTTTTATTTGTGTTCATATTCAAGACTTTTATTTGTGTTCATATTCAAGACTTTTATTTGTGTTCATATTCAAGACTTTGATTTGTGTTCATATTCAAGACTTACTTTGATTTGTGTTCATATTCAGGACTTTTACTTTGATTTGTGTTCATATTCAGACTTTACTTTATTTGGTGTTCATATTCAAGACTTTTTCTTTCCTTTTATTAATTTCTAGTTCATAGTCTTCAGTATTATGTCCTCCATTAATTTTACTTTTTATTTTCATTTTTAACTTATACGTATGAGTAAATTTTCTTTTGCTTTCATCTCCTTTTTATTCCTATTCATCAGTATCTTCTTCAGTAATTTTGCCTCTATATATAGTCATCAGTAATACTTCTATCCTCTTCTTTCATATTTTAACAGTCATTGGCAATTTCTATCCCTTCTATATTTCTCTTGACTCAAATATTTCTTCATTACATTAGTTTATAGGGTTAGTTAAGATGTATTTATATTAATATTTAGTTTACCATCATAATCAACTCTTCTTCCTATTCTCTCTCTCTCTCTCTCTTGTTCTCTCTCTCTCTCTTGTTCTCTCTCTCTCTCTTTCTCTCTCTCTCATTCTCTCTCTCTCTCTCTCTCTCTCTCTCTCTCTCTCTCTCTCTCTCTCTCTCTCTCTCTCTCTCTCTCTCTCTCTCTCTCTCCTGTTCTCTCTCTCTCTTTCTTGTTCCTGTTCTCTCTCTTTCTTGTTCCTGTTCTCTCTCTTTCTTGTTCCTGTTCTCTCTCTCTTTCTTGTTCCTGTTCTCTCTCTCTTTCTTGTTCCTGTTCTCTCTCTCTTTCTTGTTCCTGTTCTCTCTCTCTTTCTTGTTCCTGTTCTCTCTCTTTCTTGTTCCTGTTCTCTCTCTCTTTCTTGTTCCTGTTCTCTCTCTCTTTCTTGTTCCTGTTCTCTCTTTCTTGTTCCTGTTCTCTCTCTCTTTCTTTTCCTGTTCTCTCTCTCTTTCTTGTTCCTGTTCTCTCTCTCTTTCTTGTTCCTGTTCTCTCTCCTTTCTGTTTCCTGTTCTCTCTCTCTTTCTTGTTCCTGTTCTCTCTTTCTTGTTCCTGTTCTCTCTCTCTTTCTTGTTCCTGTCTCTCTCTCTTTCTTGTTCCTGTTCTCTCTCTCTTTCTTGTTCCTGTTCTCTCTCTTCTTGTTCCTGTCTCTTCTCTTTTTCCCGTCTCTCTCTTTCTTGTTCCTGTTCTCTCTCTCTTTCTTGTTCCTGTTCTCTCTTCTCTTTCTTGTTCCTGTTCTCTCTCTTCTTGTTCCCGTTCTCTTTCTTGTTCCTGTTCTCTCTCTCTTTCTTGTTCCTGTTCTCTCTCTCTTTCTTGTTCCTGTTCTCTCTCTCTTTCTTGTTCCTGTTCTCTCTCTCTTTCTTGTTCCTGTTCTTCTCTCTTCTGTCTGTTCCTTTCTTTTCGTTCTCTCTCTTTCTTGTTCCTGTTCTCTCTCTTTCTTGTTCCTGTTCTCTCTCTCTTTCTTGTTCCTGTTCTCGTCTCTCTTTCTTGTTCCTGTTCTCTCTCTCTTTCTTGTTCCTGTT
The DNA here is from genome assembly GCA_016584305.1 of Chionoecetes opilio. Lineage (NCBI taxonomy): Eukaryota > Metazoa > Arthropoda > Malacostraca > Decapoda > Majidae > Chionoecetes > Chionoecetes opilio. The sequence continues at coordinate 131,222 of JACEEZ010010110.1, read as the reverse complement.
CTCTCTCTCTTTCTTGTTCCTGTTCTCTCTCTCTTTCTTGTTTCCTGTTCTCTCTCTCTTGTTCCTGTTCTCTTCTTCTTGTTCCTGTTTCCTCTTTTTGTTCCTGTCTTCTCCTTTTTCTTCTCTCTTCTTGTTCCTGTTCTCTCTCCTTTCGTTTGTTTCCTGTTCCTCCTCTTTTCTTGTTCCTGTTCTCTCTCTTTCTTGTTCCTGTTCTCTCTCTCTTTCTTGTTCCTGTTCTCTCTCTCTTTCTTGTTCCTGTCTCTCTCTTCTTGTTCCTGTTCTCTCTCTCTTTCTTGTTCCTGTTTCTCTCTTTCTTGTTCCTGTTCTCTCTCTCTTTCTTGTTCCTGTTCTCTCTCTTTCTTGTTCCTGTTCTCTCCTGTCTCCCCCTTTCTTGTTCCTGTTCTCTCTCTTCTTTTCTGTTCTCTCCCTTTTTGTTCCGTTCTCTCTCTTCTTGTTCCTGTTTCTCTCTTTCTTGTTCTGCTCTTCCTCGTTCTCTCTCTCTTTCTTGTTCCTGTTCTCTCTCTTTCTTGTTCCTGTTCTCTCTCTCTCTTTCCTTGTTTCTCCTGTTCTCTCTCTCTCTTGTCTTGTTCCTGTTCTCTCTCTCTCTTCTTGTTCCTGTTCTCTCCTCTTTCTTGTTCCTGTTCTCTCTCTCTTTTCTTCTTTCCTTTGTTCTCTCTCTCTTTCTTGTTCCTGTTCTCCTCTCTTGTCTGTTCTCTCTCTTTCTTGTTCCTGTTCTCTCTCTCTTTCTTGTTCCTGTTCTCTCTCTCTTTCTTGTTCCTGTTCTCTCTCTCTTGTTCCTGTCTCCTCTTTTGTTCCTTTCTCTCTCTCTTGTTCCTGTTCTCTCTCCTCTGTTCTCTCTTTCTTGTTCCTGTTCTCCTCTCTTTCTTGTTCCTTTCTCTCTCTTTGTTCCTGTTCTCTCTCTTTCTTGTTCCTGTTTCTCTCTCTCTTTTCTCTTTTTCCTGTTTCTCTCTCCTTTCTTGTTCCTGTTCTCTCTCTTCTTGTTCCTGTTCTCTCTCTTTCTTTCCTGTTCTCTCTTTTTTGTTTCCTGTTCTCTCTTCTTGTTCCTGTTCTCTCTCTCTCTTTCTTGTTCCTTTCTCTGTTCTCTCTCCTTCTTGTTCCTGTTCTCTCTCTCTTTCTTGTTCCTGTTCTCTCTCTTTCTTGTTCCTGTTCTCTCTCTTTCTTGTTCCTGTTCTCTCTCTTTCTTGTTCCTGTTCTCTCTCTCTTGTTCCTGTTCTCTTCTCTTTCTTGTTCCTGTTTCTCTCTCTTTCTTGTTCCTGTTCTCTCTCTCTTTCCTGTTCTCTCTCTCTTTCTTGTTCCTGTTCTCTCTCTCTTTCTTGTTCCTGTTCTCTCTTTCTTGTTCCTGTTCTCTCTCTCTTTCTTGTTCCTGTTCTCTCTCTCTTTCTTGTTCCTGTTCTCTCTCTCTTTCTTTTTCCTGTTCTCTCTCTTTCTTGTTCCTGTTCTCTCTCTTTTTTTTCTGTTCTCTCTGTTTCGTTCTCTCTCTTTCTTGTTCCTGTTCTCTCTCTTTCTTGTTCCTGTTCTCTCTCTCTCGTCTCTTTCTTGTTCCTGTTCTCTCTCTCTTTCTTGTTCCTGTTCTCTCTCTCTTCTTGTTCCTGTTCTCTCTCTCTCTTTTCTTGTTCCTGTTCTCTCTCTTCTCTCCTCTTTCTTTGTTCCTGTTCTCTCTCTCTTTCTTGTTCCTGTTCTCTCTCTCTCTCTCTTGTTCCTGTTCTCTCTCTCTCTCTTTCTTGTTCCTGTTCTCTCTCTCTTTCTTGTTCCTGTTCTCTCTCTCTTTCTTGTTCCTGTTCTCTCTCTCTTTCTTGTTCCTGTTTCTCTCTCTCTCTCTTTCTTGTTCCTGTTCTCTCTCTCTTTCTTGTTCCTGTTCTCCTCTCTCTTTCTTGTTCCTGTTCTCTCTCTTTTCTTGTTCCTGTTCTCTCTCTTTCTTGTTCCTGTTCTCTCTCTTTCTTGTTCCTGTTCTCTCTCTCTTTCTTGTTCCTGTTCTCTCTCTCTTTCTTGTTCCTGTTCTCTCTCTTTCTTGTTCCTGTTCTCTCTCCTTTCTTGTTCCTGTTCTCTCTCTTTCTTGTTCCTGTTCTCTCTCTCTTTCTTGTTCCTGTTCTCTCTCTCTCTTTCTTGTTCCTGTTCTCTCTCTCTTTTCTCCTGTTTTGTTCTCCCACACACATCCTTTTATTAGTATTTAGCTTACCATCTATAAACTTACTCTCACACCCACCCACACATCCCCCACAGCTGCTGGCCTTCACATCCCTCTCCCGCTCGCCCTCACACCCCCGGGAGCTGGAGTTGGTGCATCGCCTCAACAGCTTCCCCTACGACACTCCTTACGAGGAGCTGCTAGAGGTGCAGCTCCCCCTTAGAGTGAGGAACAACGGCTCCTACTTTCTGCACCTCTTCCTCACCCCTCCACACATCGAGCCGGAGGTAAGGGGATAGAGAGGGGTGTAATAGTAGTCAGGGCTGTTTCTTACTACAGCTAAGTATTAATTATCCGACCTTGGGGGGACCGAAGGTAGGTCGATAATTGGAATAGTTGGATGTTCGGATATCACAGTAACCATAAACGTAAGGACAAAATGGTATAGAACATAAAAGATGCAGCTCTTGAAGGCCGATCCAGTGGTAGACGCGAAAGTAAAATTCATGCATAAATAAAGCCACAAATCAATGTCTTCTAAAAACTAAAATAAATGGCCAAAACAAGACACAATGTGGTGGTGAAAAAAGTCGGTTGTTTGGACACGTTGGATGTTTGGAGGTCGGATGTTGGGAATTTGGCTGTATGTATATGCGAACTACGCGGTTGCACAGGGCCCCCAGAAGCCACCAAGGGGCCCCCAAGCTGCCATTATTATATATATTTTTTTAATCTAGTCTCTTTTCCTCTTAAAGTGCACCAGATTGATGCATTTAAATATTAAAGGCGTGCCCCCTGTACCACCTTAGAGGGCTTGGAATCCCCCGCCATAGTTTTACAAAATAGGGCCCCAAAAGGCTAGAAACGGCACTGATAGTAGTGAATAATAATGTAAGGAAGTCAATAGTAGATAGATCAGTAAATAGTAGCATAAAGTCAATAGTAAATAGATCAGTAAATAGTAGTATAAAGTAAATAGTAAATAGATCAGTAAATAGTAGCATAAAGTAAATAGATCAGTAAATAGTAGTATAAAGTAAATAGTAAATAGATCAGTAAATAGCAGCATAAAGTAAATAGTAAATAGATCAGTAAATAGCAGCATAAAGTAAATAGTAAATAGATCAGTAAATAGTAGCATAAAGTAAATAGTAGATAGATCAGTAAATAGCAGCATAAAGTAAATAGTAGATAGATCAGTAAATAGCAGCATAAAGTAAATAGTAAATAGATCAGTAAATAGTAGTATAAAGTAAATAGTAAATAGATCAGTAAATAGTAGCATAAAGTAAATAGTAAATAGATCAGTAAATAGTAGCATAAAGTAAATAGTAGATAGATCAGTAAATAGTAGCATAAAGTAAATAGTAGTATAAAGTAAATAGTAAATAGATCAGTAAATAGTAGTATAAAGTAAATAGTAAATAGATCAGTAAATAGTAGCATAAAGTAAATAGTAGATAGATCAGTAAATAGTAGCATAAAGTAAATAGTAGCATAAAGTAAATAGTAGATAGATCAGTAAATAGTAGCATAAAGTAAATAGTAAATAGATCAGTAAATAGTAGCATAAAGTAAATAGTAAATAGATCAGTAAATAGTAGCATAAAGTAAATAGTAAATAGATCAGTAAATAGTAGCATAAAGTAAATAGTAAATAGTAGCATAAAGTAAATAGTAAATAGATCAGTAAATAGTAGCATAAAGTAAATAGTAGATAGATCAGTAAATAGTAGCATAAAGTAAATAGTAAATAGATCAGTAAATAGTAGCATAAAGTAAATAGTAGATAGATCAGTAAATAGTAGCATAAAGTAAATAGTAGCATAAAGTAAATAGTAAATAGATCAGTAAATAGTAGCATAAAGTAAATAGTAAATAGATCAGTAAATAGTAGCATAAAGTAAATAGTAGCATAAAGTAAATAGTAAATAGATCAGTAAATAGTAGCATAAAGTAAATAGTAAATAGATCAGTAAATAGTAGCATAAAGTAAATAGTAAATAGATCAGTAAATAGTAGCATAAAGTAAATAGTAGATAGATCAGTAAATAGTAGCATAAAGTAAATAGTAGATAGAGTAAATAGTAGATAGAGTAAGTAGTGGAATATGTGGTTAGTGGGATATGTGGTGCGTTTTTATATACTAATGGGAAGATGTGTTAGGTGTGTTTGTGTGTGTATTTTAGGTTTCAAACACGCACTCATACACACACTCACACACAACTAGATGAATACACACACATACACTTTATTGAAGAGTCAAATACAGTAGATTCTATTAGTCAAATTGAGAACATAAGAAAATAAGGAAGCTACAAGAGGCCATGGAATAGATCCGTTAAGTCAAGTCAAGTCAAATATGTATGTTCTCTTTACACTCTGACATAATGTTTACCCTCTGACATAATGTTTACCCTCTGACATAATGTTTACTCTCTGACATAATGTTTACCCTCTGACATAATGTTTACACTGACATAATGTTTACCCTCTGACATAATGTTTACACTCTGACATAATGTTTACCCTCTGACATAATGTTTACCCTCTGACATAATGTTTACACTCTGACATAATGTTTACCCTCTGACATAATGTTTACCCTCTGACATAATGTTTACCCTCTGACATAATGTTTACACTCTGACATAATGTTTACCCTCTGACATAATGTTTACCCTCTGACATAATGTTTACCCTCTGACATAATGTTTACCCTCTGACATAATGTTTACTCTCTGACATAATGTTTACCCTCTGACATAATGTTTACACTCTGACATAATGTTTACACTCTGACATAATGTTTACACTGACATAATGTTTACACTGACATAATGTTTACACTGACATAATGTTTACACTCTGACATAATGTTTACACTCTGACATAATGTTTACCCTCTGACATAATGTTTACCCTCTGACATAATGTTTACACTCTGACATAATGTTTACACTCTGACATAATATTTACCCTCTGACATAATGTTTACCCTCTGACATAATGTTTACACTCTGACATAATGTTTACACTGACATAATGTTTACCCTCTGACATAATGTTTACACTCTGACATAATGTTTACACTCTGACATAATGTTTACACTCTGACATAATGTTTACACTCTGACATAATGTTTACACTCTGACATAATGTTTACACTCTAACATAATGTTTACACTCTGACATAATGTTTACACTCTGACATAATGTTTACACTCTGACATAATGTTTACACTCTGACATAATGTTTACACTCTGACATAATGTTTACACACTGACATAATGTTTACCCTCTGACATAATGTTTACCCTCTGACATAATGTTTACCCTCTGACATAATGTTTACCCTCTGACATAATGTTTACCCTCTGACATAATGTTTACACTCTGACATAATGTTTACCCTCTGACATAATGTTTACCCTCTGACATAATATTTACCCTCTGACATAATGTTTACACTCTGACATAATGTTTACACTGACATAATGTTTACACTGACATAATGTTTACACTCTGGCATAATGTTTACACTCTGACATAATGTTTACCCTCTGGCATAATGTTTACCCTCTGGCATAATGTTTACCCTCTGGCATAATGTTTACACTCTGACATAATGTTTACCCTCTGGCATAATGTTTACACTCTGACATAATGTTTACCCTCTGGCATAATGTTTACACTCTGGCATAATGTTTACACTCTGACATAATGTTTACACTCTGGCATAATGTTTACACTCTGACATAATGTTTACACTCTGACATAATGTTTACCCTCTGGCATAATGTTTACACTCTGACATAATGTTTACACTGACATAATGTTTACCCTCTGGCATAATGTTTACCCTCTGACATAATGTTTACCCTCTTACATAATGTTTACCCTCTGACATAATGTTTACCCTCTGACATAATGTTTACACTGACATAATGTTTACACTGACATAATGTTTACACTCTGACATAATGTTTACACTCTGACATAATGTTTACACTCTTACATAATGTTTACCCTCTGACATAATGTTTACACTGACATAATGTTTACACTGACATAATGTTTACACCTCTGACATAATGTTTACACTCTGACAATGTTTACACTCTGACATAATGTTTACACTCTGACATAATGTTTACACTCTGACATAATGTTTACACTGACATAATGTTTACCCTCTGACATAATGTTTACACTCTGACATAATGTTTACACTGACATAATGTTTACACTCTGACATAATGTTTACACTCTGACATAATGTTTACACTCTGACATAATGTTTACACTGACATAATGTTTACACTCTGACAATGTTTACACTCTGACATAATGTTTACACTCTGACATAATGTTTACACTCTGACATAATGTTTACCCTCTGACATAATGTTTACCCTCTGACATAATGTTTACACTCTGACATAATGTTTACACTGACATAATGTTTACACTGACATAATGTTTACACTCTGACATAATGTTTACACTCTTACATAATGTTTACACTGACATAATGTTTACACTCTGACATAATGTTTACACTCTGACATAATGTTTACACTCTGACATAATGTTTACACTCTGACATAATGTTTACCCTCTGACATAATGTTTACCCTCTGACATAATGTTTACCCTCTGACATAATATTTACACTCTGACATAATATTTACACTGACATAATATTTACCTTCTGACATAATGTTTACCCTCTGACATAATGTTTACCCTCTGACATAATGTTTACACTGACATAATATTTACACTCTGACATAATGTTTACACTCTGACATAATATTTACCCTCTGACATAATGTTTACACTGACATAATATTTACACTCTGACATAATGTTTACACTCTGACATAATGTTTACACTCTGACATAATATTTACACTCTGACATAATATTTACACTCTGACATAATATTTACACTCTGACATAATGTTTACACTCTGACATAATGTTTACACTCTGACATAATATTTACACTCTGACATAATATTTACACTCTGACATAATATTTACCCTCTGACATAATATTTACCCTCTGACATAATGTTTACACTCTGACATAATGTTTACCCTCTGACATAATGTTTACACTCTGACATAATATTTACACTCTGACATAATATTTACACTCTGACATAATATTTACCCTCTGACATAATATTTACCCCTAAGCATATGTTTACCTCTTCACCTCCGCCGTGCAGGACTGGAGTGACCTGGTGAGGGGGGAGCACTCTGTGTACGCCTTCTCCCACCTGACGGAGTACCAGGTGCCCGCCGCCTCCACCTTCACCCTGCTGGGGGAGGACAACACACAGGCACAGAAGGAGGTACTGCATTGCACCTAGTTACTCTTGATGCATGTGTGTGTGTGTGTGTGTGTGTGTGTGACTTTTTGTGACTTACTTCTATATTGACTTACTATCACTATTTTGACTTACTATCTATTTGTCGTAGGAGGTAACCTATTCACTCATTTGATTGATTGATTGTTATTATTACAGTAAAACCTCTCGTATTCGGACCCTCATTATTCGGACTTTGACATTATTCGGACCTTTTTTTTTTTTTTTTTTTTTTTTTTTAGGGGTCGAAATTTCCTAGCTATATATTCACCTAGATTTTTTTTTTTTTTAGAGGTACTGTCTGTGTGTGAGACTTTTTTCTAGTCTCCTCTTTTTCTGCTTGCAATAATGGCAACCTCAATTTCTTCAGCCTCTCCTCATAAGTCAGGTCTGACAGGCTAGGAACACTCTTTGTGGCGGCCCTCTGTATTCTTTCTATCTTCTTTACATCCTTCCTCTTGTGCGGAGACCAAACTACTGTGGCGTACTCCAGTCTGGGGCGTCATCATGGCCACGGTACATTTCTGTGTGTGTCTGTGGCAATGAAAAAAAAAATGTTATTCACTCATTTCTCCTTTCTTCGGCCAACAGAAAGAGAACAAAGAACAACAACAGAACAAGCAGCATCACACAGCACAGAAAGCCGTCACCCATTTCCAGTCCCAAGTGACCTTCAACATCCTCACTGACCCCGTCGGCCTCCCTCGCCAAGACCTCCCCTACGACCTGGGTCACGCCCTCAGGTGGGTCACGGGTCAAAGCCACACTCACCATAACAATACCAACCATAACAAACACACACACACACACACACACACACACACACACACACACACACACACACACACACACACACACAACAGAGAAAACATAAAATAACGGAGTCGGAATAACACAGATCTTTTTCCCGTTCCTCCTCTTCAGACTTGACTCGAGGGGGCGCTACCTCCCGATCCTGCACGTGGACACCCTCAGCGCCCGTACACGCGACCTGGTGGAGGTGACGCCCGACCTCACCCACACCAATCTCACCCTCAAGTACTTCCCCATCTCTACGGGAAGCTGAGGTGAGCGTGCTGGAGAGGGTCAAGTGTTGTCTTTATATTACGGATAAATGTACAATACCTTTACACTGTACTTCACTATCATTAGGTTAGGATAAAGGCCCGTATTCGTAATCACATACCATCATTGTACGTGGTCATTGTTCACTTTTTGTCTTGTCCTAATTAAACCAATATGTCATGCCAGCTCTGTTGTGATTGCAATAGGAGTACTGTATGATTGCTCTAGTACTTACCATGGCAGCTACAAGATCTCTGTGATTGCAATAGGAGTACTGTAGATTGCTCTAGTACTTTCCATGGCAGCTACAAGATCTCTGTTGTGATTGCATAGGAGACTGTGATTGCTCTAGTACTTTCCATGGCAGCTACAAGATCTCTGTTGTGATTGCAATAGGAGTACTGTATGATTGCTCTAGTACTTTCCATGGCAGCTACAAGATCTCTGTTGTGATTGCAATAGGAGTACTGTAGGATTGCTCTAGTACTTACCATGGCAGCTACAAGATCTCTGTTGTGATTGCAATAGGAGTACTGTAGGATTGCTCTAGTACCTACCATGGCAGCTACAAGATCTCTGTTGTGATTGCAATAGGAGTACTGTATGATTGCTCTAGTACTTTCCATGGCAGCTACAAGATCTCTGTTGTGATTGCAATAGGAGTACTGTAGGATTGCTCTAGTACTTTCCATGGCAGCTACAAGATCTCTGTTGTGATTGCAATAGGAGTACTGTAGGATTGCTCTAGTACTTTCCATGGCAGCTACAAGATCTCTGTTGTGATTGCAATAGGAGTACTGTAGGATTGCTCTAGTACTTTCCATGGCAGCTACAAGATCTCTGTTGTGATTGCAATAGGAGTACTGTAGGATTGCTCTAGTACTTTCCATGGCAGCTACAAGATCTCTGTTGTGATTGCAATAGGAGTACTGTAGGATTGCTCTAGTACTTTCCATGGCAGCTACAAGATCTCTGTTGTGATTGCAATAGGAGTACTGTAGGATTGCTCTAGTACTTTCCATGGCAGCTACAAGATCTCTGTTGTGATTGCAATAGGAGTACTGTAGGATTGCTCTAGTACTTTCCATGGCAGCTACAAGATCCTGTTGTGATTCATGGGTACGAGATGCTCTATACTTACCATGGCAGACTACAAGATCTCTTTCGTTCAGGATTACTCGAGGGGCTCTAGTACCATCTGCCATGGCACTCAGTCCCTTATTGCAATGCGACTGTGGATGGTGACTGCCATGGCACCTCACCACACAATCTACTCGTTGTGCCATCTCTACTGGAAGTACTGAGGATCTTGATTTACAGGGTACAAGATGTCTTTTATTGCGATAAATGTAGTACTTAATTACACTGTACTTCCATCAGCTTAAGTCTCTTGTGATTAAAGGCACGTATTCCTAGTACTTCCAGCAGCTACAGATCTCTGTATGTGTTTCAATAGTTTACTTTTTGTCTAGTACTTTCCAGGCCTACAGACCCTCTGTTGTGATTGCAATAGGAGCACTGTATGATTGCTCTAGTACTTTCCATGGCAGCTACAAGATCTCTGTTGTGATTGCAATAGGAGTACTGTAGGATTGCTCTAGTACTTTCCATGGCAGCTACAAGATCTCTGTTGTGATTGCAATAGGAGCACTGTATGATTGCTCTAGTACTTTCCATGGCAGCTACAAGATCTCTGTTGTGATTGCAATAGGAGTACTGTATGATTGCTCTAGTACTTTCCATGGCAGCTACAAGATCTCTGTTGTGATTGCAATAGGAGTACTGTATGATTGCTCTAGTACTTTCCATGGCAGCTACAAGATCTCTGTTGTGATTGCAATAGGAGTACGTAGGATTGCTCTAGTACTTTCCATGGCAGCTACAAGATCTCTGTTGTGATTGCAATAGGAGTACTGTATGATTGCTCTAGTACTTTCCATGGCAGCTACAAGATCTCTGTTGTGATTGCAATAGGAGTACTGTAGGATTGCTCTAGTACTTTCCATGGCAGCTACAAGATCTCTGTTGTGATTGCAATAGGAGTACTGTAGGATTGCTCTAGTACTTTCCATGGCAGCTACAAGATCTCTGTTGTGATTGCAATAGGAGTACTGTAGATTGCTCTAGTACTTTCCATGGCAGCTACAAGATCTCTGTTGTGATTGCAATAGGAGTACTGTATGATTGCTCTAGTACTTTCCATGGCAGCTACAAGATCAAGTGAATAATTTTGACTGAGTAGAAATGGAACAAAATCATAGCAATTACCACGAGCAATCATGGTATGTGACTACGAATACGAGCATAAGTGCGATAGAGTTACGAATGAGATGAATTAAATTGGCGATGTGAGGTTGGGTTAGGATAAACTAGGATAAGATTAGGATAGGTTAAATTAGGATAAATACATAGGATTGAAATGAGCTTAGATGTGAAGTGTCCTAGATAGAAGATATTGGTTAGCAGTAGAATAGGTTGAGTTAGGTTAGGTGGGCTTGGGGTTAGGATAAGCTAGTATAAGATAGGAAGGTTAAGTTAGGATAAATACATAGGATTGAAATGAGCTTAGATGTGAAGTGTCCTAGATAGGTTAGCAGTAGAATAGGTACAGTTAGGTTAGGTGGGCTTTTAGTTAGTATGTCAATAGATGAATTAGGTCAAGGGTGGGTTCAAGAATGGGTCATGGGTAATAATAACAATAATAATAAGTTATATTTCACCTGGAGGCATAGATAACAAAACGACATAATATACATAGACTACATAAACAAGAACAGATAACATAATATACAAAAAATAATATACATGTGTGAGGCTACAACAACCTTACCTAGAGGAGGAAGAGGCTATAGTGGGGGAGTATTTGTTGGGTGAGGGGAATGTGGAAGAAGCAAAAAGAACAATCAACAGTTTTTGGATGACCAGAGAAAATAAGAAGAAAGAAAAGGAAAGAAACAAAAAATATAGAATAAGAGAAGGCAACTAATCAAAGACCCAGACAGCAAGAAGAAACACGTCAGGGAGTGCCGCTGATAAAGGCCCGACTCCCGACCCACAACTGAACTGAACTGAACTGTAGGGGAGAGCGGGGCAGGTTGCATCGAGGGCAGGTTGCATCATTGCCTCTAACTCGCATTAACTTTTTTTATTATTATTATTGTTGTAGTTGTAGTAGTAGTAGATTATAGTAGTAGTAGTAGATTATAGTAGTAGTAGTAGTAGTAGTAGTAGTTTATTGTAGTAGTAGTACAGGAGAACCTCGTTTATCCGGCACCCTCGGGGGGGAGCGCATGCCGGATAACTCATTTTGCCGTTGTTTTGAGAGTTACTCTTATGGAATCCCCAAAAATCCCTTTTTTTTTTTTTTTTTTTTTTTTTTCCCTTCTTTTTTTTTACATCACAAAGGACTGGCCAAGGGCACAACAAAAATGGGTAACACAAAGCCCGCTTAGTTGCCAGTCCCTATAAAGAAGACAGTAAGAGAATAAAATAAAAACGGGTGAGCCAATTTAGTTCGGGAGGTGTCTTGTTACTCTTCTTTTGAAAAGATGTAAGTCATAGGAAAGTGGAAAAATAGAAACAGGAAGAGAGTTCCAGAGTTTATCAGTGGGAGAAAAAAAAAAAAAAAAAAAAAAAAGCCTGGGTCGATTAGTGCCGTTGTTTTGAGGCTGCCGTTGTTTTAAATGCCGGTTAAACGAGGTTCTCCTGTAGTAGTAGTAGTAGTATTAGTAGTATTAAGACGATGTACGTGTGATAACATGCGAGTTAGAGGCAATGATGCAACCTACCCTCGATGCAACCTGCCCCGCTCTCCCCTACTTCACCATAACACCTCGCACACACCTTTCACTATAACACCGCACACACCTTGCCTAAGTCCCTCACCCTCCTACGGGAAGCTGAGGGGAGTCTTTGAAGGTGATAAAGGTGGTCAAACATTGTCTTTTTACCACTGATAAATGTAGGATACCTTTTACACTGTACTTCACTATAACACCACACACACCTTTCCTTTTATTATAACACCTCACACATCTTGCCTAAGTCCCTCCCCCTCCTACGGGAAGCTGAGGTACGTCTTTGAAGATGGTAAAGGTGGTCAAGTGTTGTCTTTTTACCACTGATAAAAGTAGGATACCTTTTACACTGTACTTCACTATAACACCACACACACCTTGCCTAGAGGTGTTTTCTGCGGGGGATTTTTGGTTGCAATCGGAAAAATTTTGGTTGCAAACGGTCACAACAACAACAACAAATGATTGCGGGTCGGGCCAATCATCTTCCCTGGATGGTTGAACAGGGATCAAAATTTGAGCAACCAAAAATTTTTCGGTTGCAATCAGGATCCCCGCAGAAAACGCCTTAAGTCCCTCACCCTCCTACGGGAAGCTGAGGTAGGTCTTTGAAGATGGTAAAGGTGGTCAAACGTTGTCTTTTTACCACTGATATAAGTGTGATACCTTTATTTTCTTTCTTTAGGCTTTCCCTAAGTGTGTGTGAGGGTACAATACTCTCACATTAAAAGGGGATAAAGGGATACAATAAAGGAGAAAAAGGAAAAGGAAAAAAGGTAGTAGTAGGAAAGTGGTGTAGGACTGATGCTCGTATTCGTAGTCACATACCATGATTGCTCGTGGTAATTGCTATGATTTTGTTCCATTTCTACTCAGTCAAAATGATTCACTTGATCTTGTAGCTGCCATGGAAAGTACTAGAGCAATCATACAGTACTCCTATTGCAATCACAACAGAGATCTTGTAGCTGCCATGGAAAGTACTAGAGCAATCCTACAGTACTCCAATTGCAATCACAACAGAGATCTTGTAGCTGCCATGGAAAGTACTAGAGCAATCCTACAGTACTCCTATTGCAATCACAACAGAGATCTTGTAGCTGCCATGGAAAGTACTAGAGCAATCATACAGTACTTCTATTGCAATCACAACAGAGATCTTGTAGCTGCCATGGAAAGTACTAGAGCAATCCTACAGTACTCCTATTGCAATCACAACAGAGATCTTGTAGCTGCCATGGAAAATACTAGAGCAATCCTACAGTACTCCTATTGCAATCACAACAGAGATCTTGTAGCTGCCATGGAAAGTACTAGAGCAATCCTACTGTACTCCTATTGCAATCACAACAGAGATCTTGTAGCTGCCATGGAAAGTACTAGAGCAATCCTACAGTACTCCTATTGCAATCACAACAGAGATCTTGTAGCTGCCATGGAAAGTACTAGAGCAATCCTACAGTACTCCTATTGCAATCACAACAGAGATCTTGTAGCTGCCATGGAAAGTACTAGAGCAATCATACAGTACTCCTATTGCAATCACAACAGAGCTGGCATGACATATTGATTTAATTAGGACAAGACAAAAAGTGAACAATGACCACGTACAATGATGGTATGTGACTACGAATACGGGCATTAGGACTGTAGTGGTGTAGTGTAGGAAAAGTTCTTATGGCTAATAGTCAGGGTAGAACAAGAAGTAACGGACTCAAACTGGAAAAGCATAGATTTAAAAAGGAAATAGGGAAAAACTGGTTCACAAATAGGGTGGTGAATGATTGGAATGGACTCAGTCGTCAGGTAGTTAGTGCGGAGTGAATGTTGAGCTGTAAAGGGAGGCTGGATACATTCATGGATGGGGATGAAAGGTGGATGTAGGTAGTGTTAAGTAACAGGAACTACCACGTGTAGGTCTCGCGGCCTCTTGTAGCTTCCTTATTTTCTTATGTTCTTATTTCACTAACACCTCACACATGCCTCTACACGCCCAGACCTTTCCTTTGCTATAAAAAAGAATGTATTGTTAGCCATAAAATTACGAAAAGTCACTTAATATACCAAATTAGTTAGTGGACAAAGATACTAAACAGGTCACATCTATAAAACATTTCTTATAGTCACTAAAAATTGTTTGTTGTCAGCCAAATACCAATGGAAATTACGTTCTGGGTCTCAAGGGGTTAGCCTCTCACTCTCCTACGGGAAGCTGAGTTGGGTCCCTGGAGGTGCTGGAGGTGATGAAATGTTGCCTTTTTACTACTGGTAAATGTAGAATACCTTTAACTTGACCAAAACACCTACACACATGCCTCTCCCCTTACACCCCCTCCCTCACACCTCACACACCCTTGACCCACTTTCCTCACCCCCTCACACACCACTCACCCCCTCCCTCACACCTCACACACCCTTAACTGCCTCACTCACCCCTCACACACCCCTCGCCCCCTCCCTCACACCTCACACACCCCTCGCCCCCTCATACACCCCTCGCCTCCTCACACACCCCTCGCCCCCTCACTCACACCTCACACACCCCTCGCCCCCTCACACACACCCCTCGCCCCCTCACACACCCCTCACACACCCTTAAACCCCTCTAAGTACCCAACACTAACCCACCCACAACAGCCACATCCTCACCCAACCAATCATAACACACACACCACACACACACACACACACACACACACACACACACACACACACGCACACACTATAGTCTTTCCATTTTATGAAGTCACTTGGGGAAATGATCCACCAACCACCCTCTGGATTATTAGTAGAAGTGGTCGTTTTATTCCCCCCCTTGTGAGGCAGGTAGTGTTCGCTCACCCTAGGGGGAAAGTAGGAATGTATATATATGTAGTAATGGTAATGGGTAGAAATAATAGCGACTAAAGTGATTTGATACATTGGAAAGCCTACAGTACCTACAGTCCTACACAGAAAACATAACTATAATATCCTCACACACCCTCCGCCCACTCACTCACCCCTCACACACCCTTCGCCCCCTCACACACCTACACTTTCCCCTTAAACCCCTCACACACCCCTCGCCCCCTCACTCACACCTCACACAACCCTCGCCCCCTCACACCCCCCTCGCCCCTCACACCCCCCTCGCCCCCTCACACACCCCTCGCCCCCTCACACACCCCTCGCCCCCTCACACACCCCTCGCCCCCTCACTCACACCTCGCCCCCTCCCTCGCCCCCTCACACACCCCTCGCCCCCTCACACACCCCTCGCCCCCTCACACACCCCTCGCCCCCTCACACACCCTTCGCCCCCTCACACACCCCTCGCCCCCTCACTCCCCCGCCACTCACCATAACACCTCATACATGCCTCACCTCTTAAACCCCTCTCTCACACCTCACACACCCTTCGCCCCCTCACTCACACACCCTTAACCCCTCCTTGCCCCTCACTCCCAACTCACCCCCTCCCTTGCCCCCTCAGGCTGTGGATGCAATTTGAGGGGGCGCTGCGTCCCATGTCCTCCCTGGGGTTCAGCGCCCGGGACTTGGACGACGTGAAAGGCATCTTCTCGGACACCAGCCTCTACTTCCTGTTTGTGACCTTCCTGGTGGCGGCCCTTCATGTGAGTGGTGGTGGTGGTGATGGTAGTAGTGGTGGTGGTGGTGGTGGTAGTGGGTGGTAGTGGTGGTGGTGGGGGGGGGTGAGGTAGTAGTGGTGGTGGTAGTGGTGGTGGTGTGGTAGTGGTTGTGGTGGTGGTAGTGGTGGTGGTGTTGTAGTGGTAGTGGTGGTGGTGGTAGTGGTGGTGGTGGTGATGGTGATGGTAGTAGTGGTGGTGGTAGTGGTGGTGGTGGTGGTGGTGGTGGTGGAAGTAGTAGTGGCGGTGGTGGTGGTGGTGGTGTGGTGGTGGTGGAAGTGGTAGTGGTGGAAGTAGTGGTGGTGGTGGTGGTGATGGTGATGGTAGTAGTGGTGGTAATAGCGGTGGTGGTGGTGGTGAGGTAGTAGTGGTGGAATTAATGGTGGTGATGGTGGTAGTAGTGGTGGTAGTGGTGGTGGTAGTGGTGGTAGTGGTGTGGTAGTGGTAGTGGTGGAAGTAGTGGTGGTGGTGGTAGTGGTGGTGATGGTAGTAGTGGTGGTAATAGTGGTGGTGGTGGTGGTGATGGTAGTAGTGGTGGTGATGGTAGTAGTGGTGGTGGTGTGGTAGTGTGGTGGTGGTGGTGGTAGTAGTAGTGGTGGTGGTGGTGGTGGTGGTGGTGGTGGTGGTGGTGGTGGTGGTGGTGGTGGTGAGGTGGTGGTGGTGGTGGTAGTGGTGGAAGTAGTGGTGGTGGTGGTGGCAGTAGTGGTGGTGGTGGTGGTAGTAGTGGTGGTGGTGGTGGTGTGGTAGTGGTAGTGGTGGTGTGGTAGTGGTAGTGGTGGTGTGGTAGTGGTAGTGGTGGTGTGGTAGTGGTAGTGGTGGTGGTAGTGGTGTGGTGTGTAGTGGGTAGTGGTAGTGGTGGAAATAGTGGTGGTGGTGGTGGTGGAAGTAGTAGTGGCGGTGGTGGTGAGGTAGTAGTGGTGGTAGTAGTAGTGGTGGTGGTGGTGGTGGTGAGGTAGTAGTGGTGGAAGTAGTAGTGGCGGTGGTGGTGGTGGTGGTGAGGTAGTAGTGGTGGAAGTAGTAGTGGTGGTGGTGGTGGAAGTAGTGGTGGAAGTAATGGTGGTGGTGATGGTAGTAGTGGTGGTGGTGGTGATGGTAGTAGTGGTGGTGGTGGTGGTGGTGGTGGTGGTGATGGTAGTAGTGGTGGTGGTGGTGGTGGTAGTAGTGGTGGCGGTGGTGAGGTAGTAGTAAAAGTGCCACGGTAGTTAATGTGGCAGTGCCGAGATGTTTACTTAGGAGTACAAATGTTGGGGCAGAAGTGTATGGCAATAGCATTAACCCCTTCACGCCCAGATCTTTCCTTGGCTATAAAGAATCGTCTGTTGTTAGCCAGCAAATTATGAAACGTAACTTAATATACCAAACTAGTTAGTCGACAAGGATACTAAACAGGTCATAGCTATAAAATATTGCTTATAGTCACTAAAAGTTGTCTAATGGTAACCGAAGTATAATGGAAATTACGTTCTGGGCCTCAAGGGGTTAAGCCACGTAATGAGAGAAAACACAGTAATACAGGTTGAAGTTCCCAAACTTGGCAACCTCGGGACCAGCGCCGAGCCGAGTAATGGAATTTTCCGACTTTTAGAACGTAGATATATTAAGGGGAAAAAAATGGTTTGGGAGCCATAATACCAATAACAGACCTGTAGAAGTACACAAAATAACAGTGTACACAACTCTACAGTCACAACACCACTGAACAATAACAACAAACAAATCGGCGGGAGAAACCAAGCGGCCTAGTGTGGCACCCAGCGGCCGACCCGGCAACTACGCCCAGGGTTTTGGGTGTTCTGCCGTGTTTTGGAAAATCCGGAACCAGAGCCGAGTTTTGGGTGTTGCCGAGTCTTGGGATGCCGAGTTTGGGAACTTCAACCTGTACCACCATAGAAACCCTGGCTATCTGACCTCCACATTTTCAAGCCCTTACAAATAGAGAATTAGAGAGAGAAATACACATAGAACATATCTTTATTGTGAAGGAAAGAGACTGTCATGTGTTTGAAGAGAGGAAGGCCAATCAAACCCCATGTAACAATAGATAATTTTATTTCTAGATTATGAGAGAAAACATTAAGTAGCCATACATATTTTTATTTCTAGATAATGAGAGAGAGAAGAACAGTAAAACATCCATAGATATTTTTATTTCTAGATTATGAGACAAAACATTAAACAGCCATAGATATTTTTATTTCTAGATAATGAGAGAAAAAAACTGTAAAACAAGCAGATATTTTTATTTCTAGATAATGAGAGAAAAAAAACTGTAAAACAAGCAGATATTTTTATTTCTAGATAATGAGAGAAAAAAAACTGTAAACCAAGCAGATATTTTTATTTCTAGATAATGAGAGAGAGAACAGTAAACAGCCATAGATATTTTTATTTCTAGATAATGAGAGAAAAAAACCTGTAAAACAAGCAGATATTTTAATTTCTAGATTATGAGAGAGAAAGCCGTAAAACAACCATAGATATTTTTATTTCTAGATAATGAGAGAAAAAACTGTAAACAAGCAAATTTAATTTCTAGTTTATGACTGAAGCCCGTAACACCAACATATTTTTTTCTAGATATGAGCAAAACAGTAAAGCAAGCATAATAACCCTGTGTGTCTGACCTCCAATCCCACACAGATGTTGTTCGACTTCCTGGCTTTTAAGAACGAGATGCTTTGGCGGGCCGCGCCCCAGGGCATCGTGTTCCTCTACCTGATGGAGGAGAACACGAGCCTGCTGGTGCTGGTGCCGGCGGCCATCGGGGGAATGATTGAGGTGGGAGTGTGATGAAGGCTGTGAATGGGGTTGTTCTTGGGGGGGTGATTGAGGTGGGAGTGTGATGAAGGCTGTGATGGGGTTGTTCTGGGGGTGATTGAGGTGGGAGTGTGATGAAGGCTGTGAATGGGGGGTGATTGAGGTGGGAGTGTGATGAAGGCTGTGAATGGGGTTGTTCTTGGGGGGTGATTGAGGTGGGAGTGTGATGAAGGCTGTGAATGGGGGGGTGTTTGAGGTGGAGTGTGATGAGGCTGTGAATGGGGGGTGATTGAGGTGGGAGTGTGATGAAGGCTGTGAATGGGGTTGTTCTTGGGGGGTGATTGAGGTGGGAGTGTGATGAAGGCTGTGAATGGGGTTGTTCTTGGGGGGGTGATTGAGGTGGGAGTGTGATGAAGGCTGTGAATGGGGTTGTTCTTGGGGGGGTGATTGAGGTGGGAGTGTGATGAAGGCTGTGAATGGGGTTGTTCTTGGGGGGTGATTGAGGTGGGAGTGTGATGAAGGCTGTGAATGGGGTTGTTCTTGGGGGGTGATTGAGGTGGGAGTGTGATGAAGGCTGTGAATGGGGTTGTTCTTGGGGGTATGATTGAGGTGGAGTGTGATGAAGGCTGTGAATGGGGTTGTTCTTGGGGGGTGATTGAGGTGGGAGTGTGAGGAAGGCTGTGAATGGGGTTGTTCTTGGGGGGGTGATTGAGGTGGGAGTGTGATGAAGGCTGTGAATGGGGTTGTTCTTGGGGGAATGATTGAGGTGGGAGTGTGATGAAGGCTGTGAATGGGGTTGTTAATGTTAATAGATAGTGATGTGTTGACTCCTGTGTTGTTGTTATATAGATGTTATATTATTCTAGTACAGGTTATAGTCTATTTTTTATAACAAGGCAAAAAATCCTGCCCCCTTGCTGCTTACTGACTGATATTTGATGCCAGGAGAAGGGAATACTACACTTCTTCTAAATTTATGCTGTATCTTATCATAGTTAACCCTAGTATCAGGTAAACATAGGCATCATTTTAAGCATGAGACCTTAAGATAGAATGGATATATGCCAGGAGAAGGGAATACTATGCTTCTTCTTAGTTTCAGTTGTATTTTATCATAGTTAACCCTAGTATCAGGTAAACAGAGGCTCATTTTAAGCATGAGACCTTAAGATAGAATGGATATATGCCAGGAGAAGGGAATACTATGCTTCTTCTTAGTTTCAGTTGTATTTCATCATAGTTAACCCTAGTATCAGGTAAACATAGGCATCATTTTAAGCATGAGACCTTAAGATAGAATGGATATATGCCAGGAGAAGGGAATACTATGCTTCTTCTTAGTTTCAGTTGTATTTTATCATAGTTAACCCTAGTATCAGGTAAACAGAGGCATCATTTTAAGCATGAGACCTTAAGATAGAATGGATATATGCCAGGAGAAGGGAATACTATGCTTCTTCTTAGTTTCAGTTGTATTTTATCATAGTTAACCCTAGTATCAGGTAAACACAGGCATCATTTTAAGCAGGAGACCTTAAGATAGAATGGATATATGCCAGGAGAAGGGAATACTATGCTTCTTCTTAGTTTCAGTTGTATTTTATCATAGTTAACCATAGTATCAGGTAAACAGAGGCATCATTTTAAGCATGAGACCTTAAGATAGAATGGATTTTTTGCCACGTTAAAAAAAATAGACTAGTTTGTTACTCACTCGCCCCTTCCTCGTCCTACAGTTGTGGAAGGTGACCAAGGCGTTCCACATCCGCCTAGAAGGGTGGAGGCTGAAGGTGGAGACGGCCATCAGCACGGGGGAGTCTGCCACCCGGGAGCTGGACTCTCAGGGCATCCGTTACCTGAGCTACCTATTGTACCCCCTGCTGGCGATAGGGGCGGTGTACTCCCTCCTCTACACCCCACACAGAAGGTGAGGCAAGGTCTGCTGTGTGTGTTGTGAGCCTTTTTTTATCCTATCATCTTTCTGTGAGTGTTGGGTTAGCCTTTTCTATTCTATAAATCATCTTTCTGTTGGCCTTTGCTGTGCCATCATCATCTTTCTGTTGGCCTTTGCTGTGCCATCATCATCTTTCTGTTGGCCTTTGCTGTGCCATCATCATCTTTCTGTTGGCCTTTGCTGTGCCATCATCATCTTTCTGTTGGCCTTTGCTGTGCCATCATCATCTTTCTGTTGGCCTTTGCTGTGCCATCATCATCTTTCTGTTGGCCTTTTCTGTGCCATCATCATCTTTCTGTTGGCCTTTTCTGTGCCATCATCATCTTTCTGTTAGCCTTTTCTGTGCCATCATCATCTTTCTGTTAGCCTTTTCTGTGCCATCATCATCTTTCTGTTGGCCTTTTCTGTGCCATCATCATCTTTCTGTTGGCCTTTTCTGTGCCATCATCTTTCTGTTAGCCTTTTCTGTGCCTCATCATCTTTCTGTTGCCTTTTCTGTGCCATCATCATCTTTCTGTTAGCCTTTGCTCTGCCATCATCATCTTTCTGTTGGCCTTTGCTGTGCCATCATCATCTTTCTGTTGGCCTTTGCTCTGCCATCATCATCTTTCTGTTGGCCTTTTCTGTGCCATCATCATCTTTCTGTTAGCCTTTTCTGTGCCATCATCATCTTTCTGTTGGCCTTTGCTGTGCCATCATCATCTTTCTGTTGGCCTTTTCTGTGCCATCATCATCTTTCTGTTGGCCTTTCTGTGCCATCATCATCTTTCTGTTAGCCTTTTCTGTGCCATCATCATCTTTCTGTTGCCTTTTCTGTGCCATCTTCATCTTTCTGTTGGCCTTTTCTGTGCCATCACATCTTTCTGTTGGCCTTTTCTGTGCCATCATCATCTTTCTGTTGGCCTTTTCTGTGCCATCATCATCTTTCTGTTGGCCTTTTCTGTGCACATCATATCTTTCTGTTGGCCTTTGCTCTGCCATCATCATCTTTCTGTTGGCCTTTTCTGTGCCATCATCTTTCTGTTGGCCTTTGCTCTGCCATCATCATCTTTCTGTTGGCCTTTTCTGTGCCATCATCATCTTTCTGTTGGCCTTTTCTGTGCCATCTTCATCTTTCTGTTGGCCTTTTCTGTGCCATCATCATCTTTCTGTTGGCCTTTTCTGTGCCATCATCATCTTTCTGTTGCCTTTTCTGTGCCATCTTCATCTTTCTGTTGGCCTTTTCTGTGCCATCATCATCTTTCTGTTGGCCTTTCTGTGCCATCATCATCTTTCTGTTGGCCTTTTCTGTGCCATCATCATCTTTCTGTTGGCCTTTGCTGTGCCATCATCATCTTTCTGTTGGCCTTTGCTCTGCCATCATCATCTTTCTGTTGGCCTTTTCTGTGCCATCATCATCTTTCTGTTGGCCTTTTCTGTGCCATCATCATCTTTCTGTTAGCCTTTTCTGTGCCATCATCATCTTTCTGTTGGTCTTTGCTGTGCCATCATCATCTTTCTGTTGGCCTTTTCTGTGCCATCATCATCTTTCTGTTGGCCTTTTCTGTGCCATCATCATCTTTCTGTTAGCCTTTTCTGTGCCATCATCATCTTTCTGTTGGCCTTTTCTGTGCCATCTTCATCTTTCTGTTGGCCTTTTCTGTGCCATCATCATCTTTCTGTTGGCCTTTTCTGTGCCATCATCATCTTTCTGTTGGCCTTTTCTGTGCCATCATCATCTTTCTGTTGGCCTTTTCTGTGCCATCATCATCTTTCTGTTGGCCTTTGCTCTGCCATCATCATCTTTCTGTTGGCCTTTTCTGTGCCATCATCATCTTTCTGTTGGCCTTTGCTCTGCCATCATCATCTTTCTGTTGGCCTTTTCTGTGCCATCATCATCTTTCTGTTGGCCTTTTCTGTGCCATCTTCATCTTTCTGTTGGCCTTTTCTGTGCCATCATCATCTTTCTGTTGGCCTTTTCTGTGCCATCATCATCTTTCTGTTGGCCTTTTCTGTGCCATCTTCATCTTTCTGTTGGCCTTTTCTGTGCCATCATCATCTTTCTGTTGGCCTTTTCTGTGCCATCATCATCTTTCTGTTGGCCTTTTCTGTGCCATCATCATCTTTCTGTTAGCCTTTTCTGTGCCATCATCATCTTTCTGTTGGCCTTTTCTGTGCCATCATCATCTTTCTGTTAGCCTTTTCTGTGCCATCATCATCTTTCTGTTGGCCTTTTCTGTGCCATCATCATCTTTCTGTTAGCCTTTTCTGTGCCATCATCATCTTTCTGTTAGCCTTTTCTGTGCCATCATCATCTTTCTGTTGACCTTTTCTGTGCCATCATCATCTTTCTGTTGGCCTTTGCTCTGCCATCATCATCTTTCTGTTGGCCTTTTCTGTGCCATCATCATCTTTCTGTTAGCCTTTTCTGTGCCATCATCATCTTTCTGTTGGCCTTTGCTGTGCCATCATCATCTTTCTGTTGGCCTTTTCTGTGCCATCATCATCTTTCTGTTGGCCTTTGCTGTGCCATCATCATCTTTCTGTTGGCCTTTGCTGTGCCATCATCATCTTTCTGTTGGCCTTTGCTGTGCCATCATCATCTTTCTGTTAGCCTTTTCTGTGCCATCATCATCTTTCTGTTAGCCTTTTTCTGTGCCATCATCATCTTTCTGTTGACCTTTTCTGTGCCATCATCATCTTTCTGTTGGCCTTTGCTCTGCCATCATCATCTTTCTGTTGGCCTTTTCTGTGCCATCATCATCTTTCTGTTAGCCTTTGCTGTGCCATCATCATCTTTCTGTTGGCCTTTGCTGTGCCATCATCATCTTTCTGTTGGCCTTTTCTGTGCCATCATCATCTTTCTGTTGGCCTTTGCTGTGCCATCATCATCTTTCTGTTGGCCTTTGCTGTGCCATCATCATCTTTCTGTTGGCCTTTGCTGTGCCATCATCATCTTTCTGTTAGCCTTTTCTGTGCCATCATCATCTTTCTGTTAGCCTTTTCTGTGCCATCATCATCTTTCTGTTGGCCTTTGCTGTGCCATCATCATCTTTCTGTTAGCCTTTTCTGTGCCATCATCATCTTTCTGTTGGCCTTTGCTGTGCCATCATCATCTTTCTGTTGGCCTTTGCTGTGCCATCATCATCTTTCTGTTGGCCTTTGCTGTGCCATCATCATCTTTCTGTTGGCCTTTGCTGTGCCATCATCATCTTTCTGTTGCCTTTGCTGTGCCATCATCATCTTTCTGTTGGCCTTTGCTGTGCCATCATCATCTTTTCTATCATCAGATTTTCCCATGAGGTTTGACGGTCGATTATACACTTCCAATTATCTCTGCATTGCCTCAACCTTCTCAATGCCTAATGCCCAATGATGCCAGAGCCTCTTCTTTACTATTTTCTATCTTGGTCTTTTCTAGGCTACCTACTTACCTATCTTGGCTCAACTCCTTTTCTGTGCTGTTTACTTTTCTATCTTGTTGACTTTTCTATCCTATCTATCTTACTACTTGGTCTTCATCCTCTCCTCCCTGTACACCCCTGCCACTGTCTCCTCCCTGTACACCCCTGCCACTGTCTCCTCCCTGTACACCCCTGCCTCTGTCTCCTCCCTGTACACCCCTGCCACTGTCTCCTCCCTGTACACCCCTGCCACTGTCTCCTCCCTGTACACCCCTGCCTCTGTCTCCTCCCTGTACACCCCTGCCTCTGTCTCCTCCCTGTACACCCCTGCCTCTGTCTCCTCCCTGTACACCCCTGCCTCTGTCTCCTCCCTGTACACCCCTGCCACTGTCTCCTCCCTGTACACCCCTGCCACTGTCTCCTCCCTGTACACCCCTGCCTCTGTCTCCTCCCTGTACACCCCTGCCACTGTCTCCTCCCTGTACACCCCTGCCTCTGTCTCCTCCCTGTACACCCCTGCCACTGTCTCCTCCCTGTACACCCCTGCCACTGTCTCCTCCCTGTACACCCCTGCCACTGTCTCCTCCCTGTACACCCCTGCCTCTGTCTCCTCCCTGTACACCCCTGCCTCTGTCTCCTCCCTGTACACCCTGCCTCTGTCTCCTCCCTGTACACCCCTGCCACTGTCTCCTCCCTGTACACCCCTGCCACTGTCTCCTCCCTGTACACCCCTGCCTCTGTCTCCTCCCTGTACACCCCTGCCACTGTCTCCTCCCTGTACACCCCTGCTCTGTCTCCTCCCTGTACACCCCTGCCTCTGTCTCCTCCCTGTACACCCCTGCCACTGTCTCCTCCCTGTACACCCCTGCCTCTGTCTACTCCCTGTACACCCCTGCCACTGTCTACTCCCTGTACACCCCTGCCTCTGTCTACTCCCTGTACACCCCTGCCACTGTCTCCTCCCTGTACACCCCTGCCACTGTCTCCTCCCTGTACACCCCTGCCACTGTCTCCTCCCTGTACACCCCTGCCTCTGTCTACTCCCTGTACACCCCTGCCACTGTCTACTCCCTGTACACCCCTGCCTCTGTCTCCTCCCTGTACACCCCTGCCTCTGTCTCCTCCCTGTACACCCCTGCCACTGTCTCCTCCCTGTACACCCCTGTCTCTGTTTACTCCCTGTACATCCTCTCCTCTGCTCCCCCACAGCTGGTACTCCTGGCTCGTCAACTCCCTGGTCAATGGAGTGTACGCGTTCGGCTTCCTCTTCATGTTGCCGCAGCTCTTCATCAACTACAAGCTGAAGAGTGTGGCGCATCTGCCCTGGAAGACCTTCATGTATAAGGTGCGTGGCGGTGGGGGGATATGACACACACTCACATACACACACACACACAACACACACACACACACACACACACACACACATACATCACTCACACTCTTTCTCTCTCTGTCTCTTACTCACACTATCCTGTCTCTCACTCACACTATCCTGTCTCTCACTCACACACTCACTCTCTCACTCACACAAACACTCACTCTGTCTCTCACTCACACACTCACTCTGTCTCACTCACACACTCACTCTGTCTCTCACTCACACACTCACTCTGTCTCACTCACACACTCACTCTGTCTCTCACTCACATACTCACTCTGTCTCTCACTCACACACTCACTCTGTCTCTCACTCACACACTCACTCTGTCTCACTCACACACTCACTCTGTCTCTCACTCACACACTCACTCTGTCTCACTCACACACTCACTCTGTCTCTCACTCACACACTCACTCTGTCTCACTCACACACTCACTCTGTCTCTCACTCACACACTCACTCTGTCTCACTCACACACTCACTCTGTCTCTCACTCACACACTCACTCTGTCTCACTCACACACTCACTCTGTCTCTCACTCACACACTCACTCTGTCTCACTCACACACTCACTCTGTCTCTCACTCACACACTCACTCTGTCTCTCACTCACACACTCACTCTGTCTCTCACTCACACACTCACTCTGTCTCTCACTCACACACTCAGTCTGTCTCACACTCACACACTCACTCTGTCTCTCACTCACACACTCACTGTCTCTCACTCACACACTCACTCTGTCTCTCACTCACACACTCACTCTGTCTCTCACTCACACACTCACTGTCTCTCACTCACACACTCACTCTGTCTCTCACTCACACACTCACTCTGTCTCTCACTCACACACTACCTGTCTCTCACTCACACACTCATCTGTCTCTCACATCACCACCACTCACTCTGTCTCTCACTCACACACTATCCTGTCTCTCACTCACACACTCACTCTGTCTCTCACTCACACACTATCCTGTCTCTCACTCACACACTCACTCTGTCTCTCACTCACACACTATCCTGTCTCTCACTCACACACACCGTCCTCAACTCTGTCTCTCACTCACACACTCATCCTGTCTCTCACTCACACACCTACTCACCACTCACTCTGCCTCTCACTCACACACTCACTCTGTCTCACACTCACACACTCACTCTGCCTCTCACTCACACACTCACTCTGTCTCTCACTCACACACTCACTCTGTCTCACACTCACACACTCACTCTGCCTCTCACTCACACACTCACTCTGTCTCTCACTCACACACTCACTCTGTCTCTCACTCACACACTCACTCTGTCTCTCACTCACACACTCACTCTGTCTCACACTCACACACTCACTCTGCCTCTCACTCACACACTCACTCTGTCTCTCACTCACACACTTACACTCTGTCTCTCACTCACACACTCACTCTGTCTCTCACTCACACACTCACTCTGTCTCTCACACACACTCGCTCACTACACTCAGTCTGTCTCACACTCACACACTCACTCTGTCTCTCACTCACACACTCACTGTCTCTCACTCACACACTCACTCTGTCTCTCACTCACACACTCACTCTGTCTCTCACTCACACACTCACTGTCTCTCACTCACACACTCAGTCTGTCTTTCACTCACACACTCACTCTGTCTCTCACTCACACACTCACTGTCTCACACTCACTCACACACTCACTGTCTCTCACTCACACACTCACTGTCTCTCCCTCACACACTCACTCTGTCTCTCACTCACGCACATCACTCTGTCTCTCACTCACACACTCACTCTGTCTCTCACTCACACACTCACTCTGTCTCTCACTCACACACTCACTATGTCTCACACACACACACTGTCTCTCACTCACACACTCACACACTCACTCTGTCTCTCACTCACACACTCACTCTGTCTCTCACTCACACACTCACACACTCACTCTGTCTCACTCACACACTCACACACTCACTCTGTCTCTCACTCACACACTCACTCTGTCTCTCACTCACACACACACACTCACTCTGTCTCACTCACACACTCACTCTGTCTCTCACTCACACACTCACACACTCACTCTGTCTCTCACTCACACACTCACTCTGTCTCTCACTCACACACTCACTCTGTCTCTCACTCACACACTCACACACTCACTCTGTCTCTCACTCACACACTCACACGCTCACACTGTCTCTCACACACACACACACCTTGCTTTCTCCTCATTTCATCAAGTTTGCATTCATCACTTCACCAAAACATCACATTTTCAACTAAGATTCATCACCACCACCACCACTATAATCACCACCATCACCACACAACACCATAACTTGTACTCTGTCATATCATATCATATCCCAGTCACCACCACCACCACTAACACCACATATCATTTACTTCACTCCCACCTATACTCACATCATCACCACACATTTTGTCCACCTTCCTACGACTTCAATCCTTTCAAGAGAGGAGTAACAAGACACCTCCCGAACTAAATAGGCCCACCCCTCTTTTATTTATTCTCTTACTGTCTTCTTTATAGGGACTGGCAACTGAGTGGGCTATTTGTTACCTCTTTTTATGCTCTTGGCCAGTCTGTTGTAATGAAAAAAAAAAAAAAAAAATCTCATCAGCATGCTTCTTTTTTTTTTCTTGTTTTTTTTTTTTTTATTATTATTACAGGGAGGTCCCGAAGATACGAGCAGATAGGTTCCACCTGACGTACTCGTAAAGCGAAATCTCGTATAACGAAACACATAACTAATGGTAAAATATAGGTTTGGTTCCAGGACCCCATAAAAAAAAAAAAAATTAAAAAAAAGTTTTTCAAGCTAAAATAAACTCTAGCAAACACAACAAACACACAGCGTCTATATTACCCACACTGTACTTCCTATTCTGTAGAAAAAGCATTCTGAAAGAGAAAATAGCACACAAAATAACATAACTGCACATTAATTAAACATAAAACATGCATAACAAGCAAAAAAGACGTTGTAATGTAGGGGACGCCACGTTATACAAGAGAAGGTAGTGTAGCGGTCCCAAGGTTGGGGCCGCACACCTGCTAATTACTCCTAAAGGTCAGGCCGCGCCATATGCTTAATTACCCATCAAGTTACGCCTTGCTAGGGGTGACCCGACTGCGGTCCCAAGGTTGGGGCCGCACACCTGCTAATTACCCCTAATGGTCAGGCCGCGCCATATGCTTAATTACCCTTCAGGTTACGCCTTGCTAGGGGTGACCTGACTGCGGTCCCAAGGTTGGGGCCGCACACCTGTTAATTACACCTAAATGTCAGGCCGCGCCATATGCTTAATTACCCTTCAGGTCACGGCTTGCTAGGGGTGACCTCACTGGGGTCAACAAATCCCCCTTTGTCCAGCCTGGGAGTGGTAGGGCGCACATTTTGAACTTGATAATTTTACTCACCCCTGTTTGAATGTCGTATCATTGGATTTTCGATCTCGTATATTGAAAATAGACCCTAATTTATACATCTCGTATCATCGGATTCTCGTATACCGAATGCTCGTATAACGGGACCTCCCTGTATTATTATTATTTTATTATTATTTTTTTTTTTTAATAAACATTGTAGCCTATGCTTAGAAGTCATCATCGCTATTGTTGTGTATTCCAGGCCTTCAACACCTTCATTGACGACCTGTTTGCCTTCATCATCACCATGCCCACCGCTCATCGCGTCGCTTGCTTCCGCGACGACGTGGTGTTCCTCATCTACCTCTTCCAGCGATGGTAAGTCACGTCACTCTTTATGTGTGTGTCTGTTTGTCTGTCTCTCTCTAGGTCACTCTCACTCACACACTCACTCTCACTCACACACTCACTCTCTGTCTTTCACTCACACACTCACTCTCTGTCTTTCACTCACACACTCACTCTCACTCACACTCACTCTGTCTTTCACTCACACACTCACTCTGTCTTTCACTCACACACTCACTCTCTGTCTTTCACTCACACACTCACTCTGTCTTTCACTCACACACTCACTCTGTCTTTCACTCACACACTCACTCTGTCTTTCACTCACACACTCACTCTCACTCACACACCACTCTCTCTCCCTCTCCATTACTTTTTTTTTCTCTCTCTCTCTCTCTCTCTCTCTCTCTCTCTCTCTCTCTCTCTCTCTCTCTCTCTCTCTCTCTCTCTCTCTCTCTCTCTCTCTCTCTCTCTCTCCTATCCACATCTAGATCATCTCCTATCTCCTATCCTCTCTCTCT
Organism: Chionoecetes opilio; assembly: GCA_016584305.1. NCBI lineage: Eukaryota > Metazoa > Arthropoda > Malacostraca > Decapoda > Majidae > Chionoecetes > Chionoecetes opilio. The sequence continues at coordinate 101,455 of JACEEZ010010110.1, read as the reverse complement.
CTATCTCCTATCCACATTCTCTCCTCTCTCTCTCTCTCTCTCTCTCTCCTCTCTCTCTCTCTCTCTCTCTCTCTCCTCTCTCTCTCTCTCTCTCTCTCTCTCTCTCTCTCTCTCTCTCTCTCTCTCTCTCTCTCTCTCTCTCTCTCTCTCTCTCTCTCTCTCTCTCTCTCTCTCTCTCTCTCTCTCTCTCTCTCTCTCTCTCTCTCTCTCTCTCTCCTCTCTCTCTCTCTCTCTCTCTCTCTCTCTCTCTCTCTCTCTCTCTCCTCTCTTCTCCCTCTCTCTCTCTCTCTCTCTCTCTCTCTCTCTCTCTCTCTCTCCTCTCTCTCTCTCTCTCTCTCTCTCTCTCTCTCTCTCTCTCTCTAAACAAGCCCCACATTCCAGGCAGTACCCGGTGGACAAGAGTCGTGTCAATGAGTTCGGGGAGTCGGGGGAGGAGAGCGGCCAGAAGCCCAAGAAGGAGTAAACACCACCACAACAACAACGACAACAACAACAACAACAACAACACTACAGCAGCAACAACAACAACAACACTACAGCAACAACAACAACAACACTACAGCAACAACAACAACAATACAGCAACAACAACAACAACACTACAGCAACAACAACAACACTACAGCAACAACGACAACAACACTACAGCAACAACAACAACACTACAGCAACAACAACAACAGCAACAACAACACTACAGCAGCAACAACAACACTACAGCAACAACAACAACAACACTACAGCAGCAACAACAACACTACAGCAACAACAACAACAACAACAACAACAACACTACAGCAGCAGCAGCAGCAGCATAGAGGCGGTGGCAGGACATTCCCGGGACAGAGGTCAGATTTGGGTGTTGTCTTGGGTCACGGGGCGGGGCGGGGCGGGGCGGGGCGGGGTAAGCAATGGGTGTCATGTTAGGGGTACTTAGATGATGACGTATTTATGAATATCAAAAAGTTTCGTATATTTTGAGTGGTTTAAATTTTTTTTTCTCTTTATACATGAACTTATGACGTTGACAATTTCATGAATATCCAAAAATATCGTGTTTTTTTTGTGGTTTAGAAGGATTTATCTTTTTTTTTTTTTATAACGAGCACCATTTTCTATGCCAGATCATGCTTTTCAAGTTCTTTTAATTCTCTATTACGACTAATTCTCTAATATTCTTTTCTCTCCGATGCATTACAAATTGATGCTGTGAGGATACAAACTTAGGAATCAAATTAGAAAGTAGTTAGTCATTTCTTGATGTTGATGAATTAACCACCTCGTTAGACCTTGAAGTGATGATTTATAAGAGGCAGTTTTTAGCCACCATTCCAAACACGCACTCCAAATACTTTAGGGACATTGCTTGGTGTGTGTGTGTGTGTTGGTGTGTGTCGGAGGCTACGGCGCTCCTAACCAAACCTTCCTCTTGGCTCAAACTACTGAATACTACTAATATAAGTGGCACAGTGTAGTATAGTGGCTATTCTGGCCTTCATTTATTTATTGTGGGTGGGTGGGTGGGCGGGTGGGTGTGTGTTGCACGGGGCGCTTGTGCAGGGTAGGTGTTGTGTTGGGGTGAGACACAAGGAGACAATCAATCTTTACTTTCTCGTCAGGTGTGTGAGACGAGCGTGGGTCCTCTGCTAGGGTGAAGGTGGTGTGTAGGGCAATTGAATAGGGTGGTCAGGGGTCAGGGGTATTTTCTGTATGGTGTAGTGAGCAGGGACCTTCCAGGCTACTCCCACAGCTAGGGTGGTGAGGGACGCACTGTGACAGACTTCAGTGTGAATGGAAACCAACAAACAACACTGGGCTGTCACGGGACACTCACTCTCGGTCTTGGGAGTTCGGGGGAAGGACAGATAAATATTTTGAATATTTTCACAAGAGAAAGACTGCATTGTACATTCCACTTCGGAACACTATGCCATAATATAATATCTATTTATAACTGTGTTTGCACTGTCTTGAGCAAGGCCCTTTGTTCCCTTTGTATGTGGTAGTCAGCGCCTGCTTTCCCTGAAGCACCGGTTTTGTCATGTCATTTACTTTGTGTGTCTGTGAAGTTATATCTGTGTCTGTCCAGCCTGTCCATTATTATTCCTCATCAGTCACGGCAAAGCCTTTCTTGCCACGCAACATCATAAAAGCAACACATGGAACACTTTGGTAGCCGGTAAGTGAATGGCATCCCATGTGACGGCCATCCTGTGTGTCCCAGGACTGGCGGGAAGGAAGCAGTGCCGGACAGACGGACTGAGATTTGCCTGAAATATCCTTCACTAAAACCAAAGTATCAGTGAAGGACCGAAGGTCATTTCTGCAAAGCGGCAATGAATCAATACTGATGTGTTAAGTCAACCTTATGAAGCTCATATTCTCTTTTACATTAGTAATAGTTTACCACAACACTGCACACGCAGGAGCCTCGTTCCTTCAATAAAGGAAAGATAATTGAGGGTTCAATGTCTCCTGCAAACCCGGGTCAAGTTTTGAAGACTACAAACTCCTTCAAACCTCGGTGGTAAATAACACACTCACTACGGTGCTACTTTAGTAGGCGTTCTACCGTTCTGTTTCTACCTTAAGGGGAGAGTCCGCCGTGACAATATGAAAAACAAAAATTTAATATACGAATTTGAGTTATATGGTCTATGGCAACACCCTATCCTTTGACTTTCGAATGGTGGAATTTTTTTTTAGTCGGACATTTTTTTTAAATGCCCATAGCGAGGGGCATTTAAACTATATAAAAATGTAAAAATAAAAAAAAATTGGATAATTTTCCCATATATCAAAACTAAGCCTTTAAAAAAAATAAAAAAAACTGCAATCTTCAGGGTGAAGTTTGTTAGCCAGGTAACCATTCTGGAACAATTTTGGATATGAAAAGTGCAACCTGTTCACAAAATTTTTTGGAACAAATGTATACATCCAAAAAGGGCTAGAAAAGAGAAAAGAGAAGAATTACACCGAAGAAGACAATAAACAAGAAGAGGAAGACAGACAAAGGAATGCCAACCGAAAGCTTTGCACCTGGTGAATTTTGCTGGAACCTTGCAACAATGAGGGGCGTGGCGCCCTGACACCCTCGCCTTGGAGCGATTAATTAATACCTTTATAAGGGGGACAAGGTGCAGATCCTTTTATGCATGCATTGATATGTGATTACTGATCCCATAAAATTCATATGCAAGTAGCATTGACAGTATAGTACCTTCACTGCAGCGCAGAAACTTTAGCAAAACTTCAAACGCGTTTTTCTCAAAACTAGTATAAAATGAACAAAATCTATCTTTTATTTTTGGCACGATTTTCACGAAACTTTAGGACACACAATCAAATATCGTAGAAAAATCTGTTTTGATTTAATTTTTGTTTTTAAGTCTTAAATTTATATTTAATTTTTTAACAATTTTTATAAAAAAAAACAATTTAAAATTCCAATTTTTCTCAGAACAAATTGTTAGAATAACAATGAATTATCATATGCTCACGTCACAAGGAAATGGGTCAAAAATGGCTGAGAAGATGCAATTCAAAATTTCATCAAAAACCGACAAAAATAGGCTTTAATTTTTTCACATTTTTGCTTTCATATCTGATCAGCTTGAAATGTTCATGTGATAACAAGGGTACTAATATACACAACATATAAAATATTCATGACCGTAGATGCAAATTAAAATTCACGGCGGACTCTCCCCTTATCGGAGAATAACAGTTTGTATCTATTAACCAATTTATTAATGAACTAACATCACATTGCTAATTATAATACAATAGTATATCATGCATAAACAATTAGCGGTATACATTACGAATATCGTTCAAAAATGCTATAAACTAATCAGTTATCTTTTCTGAGCACTTTCCAGCAAAAATGATTAAAAGTGTGCCTGAAACAGTTCCTTGCCAACACCTAGGTGTTCTTTTAAAATAAGTGTTTTGGCATCCAACCACGATCGTTCTATGCCTTGAGTGTTTGCTCCTGTTACTGGATGCACGAAATTTTCTTGGCGATAACCCAGATTATTTAAGTTTCCATATGCAGGCCATTCATCAGAGTGAATCACTGAACCGGCTTCACATTCCCGCTGAATGATGAGAATCAAGAGTATTTCCGTCACGCCGTTCCAAATTCAAATAAAAGGCAATCGGAGCCTTGCTCGAGGCCAAATACCCAAGGCCCATCGATTCGGCGTCCATGGTTGACCTGACCTGCGTTAGCTACCCGACCTGTGGTCAGTAACTAATCCCTTCAGATGCAGGGGTAGGGGACCTGTGGACCAGTGTAGGGGTAGATCACACCCCACACTACTGTAGACTGCGGTAGAACGCACACTAAAGTAGCACAGACACTACATACACAGTCTTCCATGCTGGCTGACACCCCCACCACCGCCTTGTCCTTCAAAGCAGCCACAGTTACTCTAATGAAGACAATCGTTGTGCCGTAACAAAGCTTGGAGGTGATGGAGTGTGAGGTCCCAGACCCAAAGATTGATCATACGTAGGTGCTCCCTGAGAGGAGAAGTTCCCTGCTGTGAGGTTATACCTGGCGATCGTGTCATTGATCGTGTTATCAAGACCATGGTGAATGACACGCACACACTAATAAACCTCAGAAACAGTTTGCTCATTTATTCAATATTCATGTAATTGCACAACCTCCAAAATCCATTGGTGTGAGGTCCTCGGGGCAGCCGTGCCGTGCTCCCCGGGGCGCGGCGCGGCAGGCAGCGTGGGCTGCACCCCTTCACACCATCCCGTGGCAGCAGCTACTTAGTGTATCACCTGAGATGGGGCTGAAGAGGCTGCCTGCTGCACCACGACCCTCGGCAGCCCGGCACCGCTACACCGTGGCTGGCGGCGGAGTGAGCAAGTCATCACGCCACACCGTCCATGCCACTGGCTGGACCTTGACAGTGTACACACACACACACACACAGCCTTAATGCTATCAGGCAATATTCAAGACGGAGGCAAGATAATGTGTTCTGTAGCAACATTCTGTGATCATTTCATTAACAATACAAGCACAAGCGGCCCTGAAATATAACTACTAGATAAAATGCTATTTAACTTCAATCAACATTGTACTTACTCTTCATAGGAACAATACAGAACTTTTAAAATTTGTTGAATGTCGCCCAAGAACCGTTGAGGCCCACCCACCACAGCCTCCCACACATCATCCGAGATTTGAGCAAACTTTCATCACGCTGTGGCGACTGCACGGGAGGAATGTGTGTGTTAGCTACGTGGCTGCCTCACCACTCTGTCTTAACAGCTACTGCTCTGCTCAACATCGCCAACACCACTGAATACTGCAGGACTGATGTTAAGGCATTCATTTCATATATCACTGCATGGCTCCGGCCTGAGTCAAGGTCACTCTGTGGTCGTGATCATGACAACAAGGCAGTGGTGGTGGTGGTCCTGGCACACTCAGGACATCACACACACTGACACATATACATATATATCATAATGGTGGAGGGAAGTAAAACATGGATCCCTTCATAGCACTGACAATGAGAAGGATGTACACACAATCATTCACGTCCTGAGGTTGAGAAACACTGTATCACTATACTGAGGTAGGACTTATATTTACTCTTCACACAACCACACTCGCACCGATGAGACAGAGTTAAGTAGTGGCCACTTGGATCTCCACTTAAGTCACTCATGTCCTTTGTAGGTGGACAAGTCGTTCATTCTCCTTTGTGCAATGACAGCCGCACCAGCCGCGCCGCAGGAGTGTCTGCCAGCCCGCCAGGTGTTGGAGGGCTGCAGGAATATCACAAAGTCCTGCACCGGGCTGGCTGGCTGGACAACCCTGGGGTGAGACACTGCACACGCACACTAACCCGTATGTTTCCTTTGTGCGCCTTGATATCGCACACACACACACACACACACACACACACACACACACACACACACACACACAGAAGTCCCGGGTTCGATCCCCGGGCGGAGCGGAAACAAATGGGCTGTTTCCTTAAAACCCCAGCCCCTGTCCACCCAGCAGTGAATGGGTACCGGGTGTCAGCCGGGGGTTTGTGACCCCCCTCCCGGGGTGCTGGCTTCGGCCAACACTAAGCACTAAGGATGAATGATACAAAATTTTGATATGGAGACTGGGCCATACGAGCGTTGCTCTGGCCCTGTAAAATACAACTAGATGAATACACGCCATGCAAACCTTCACACATACATACGTAGTAATCAGACGTGCTACCCATAAGTAAAACAATGCTTAACATACTAAAGTCAAATGACAGTCAGTGTTTCTTAAGTATTAAGGTTAATTCCCAGCCAATGTTGAGGTAATCTGGTATGTACTACTACAGGAACATTATAATTGACGGTCTTGTGGTGGTCGCACGCTTGACCTTGAGGCCTGGACAAGGATGAGATAACTATAGATTACCCTTGGTTGAGGAGGCGCCTTCCATTGCTGGACAGGTGAGTTTGTGTTACTAAGGCAATGATAAGATAAGATTTTCATCCTATCTAGACACTTTGCAAGTACCAACTACAAGGTTATTGACTATACATAGCGCCGCCACGTCAGCACGAACTAGGCGGACTCTAACCGCTGACCGAATGCGCAGGGACGCTGCACATTGCGAGCTCACGTCTCTACTAACCTTGCCACCCTGACGGGCACTAAGGCAATGAGGTAGTTTGGGAAATTCACTTGAGAATACTGAGGAACAAGCTAAGTGACTCTTCATTAGTCTACAATACTGTATTGGTATAGGTGGATTCCTGCGGCCTTCCATTGAGATCTGATAAACACACACACTTGGCTACAAAGAGCTGTTACCACCACCACCACCACCACCACCCAGTCACAACCAAGACTAAAACCACGGGTGAAACTGAACCCTCTTCTCTTTCTCAACGATTAGCGACTCAAGACTGTTGTTGTGAATTGTTCAAAGCCATGATGGTGCTGGTCTTCCTCACCGAGCCATCGCGAGGCTACACTGTTCCGTCACTCCTACAACTTTTAACCTCGGCCAGGAACAGGAGCCGCCCCGCCCCACCTCGCCAAGGGCTCGGGGCTGTCAGGGCCTCGCGGCTCATGACGCAATGGGCGTCATCTCGCACCGATCATCATCATGACTGGGGGTTACATTTTACATTTTTAGACAAGTGGGTGGTGATAGTCACCTGCCCGGGACACCTGTCTGCAGGACACGGGTCTGTCAGGTACACGGGGACATCATGACTCACGCGGGAGCTAATCTCATTTTCCCTAATAAAAATTTGTGAAAAGTATGTTTAAAAACCCGAAGTAAAAATTATCCGTAACTCTTGTACTAATAATTGCCAGTTTATGCTTTAATACTTCAATAGTTTATAGCGATCTTTTAAATCAATTATAACTAAGCTTTGCTAAGATTATATATTTAAAAATGTAAGTGTACTGGAAGCACAATTTATTTATCTTAAAATATTTAAGAAACCTGTGGTTCATTAGAAGATATAAAACTTGATTCTTGAGTTTAAGTTTAAAGATAAAAACAGTGACATCCCGATGACGAACTGTCCCAGCGGCGGCCCCGCCCACACCCGCCATCCTCCCGGGGCTCCTGCCGCGCCGCGCCTCACCGCCGCGGCCAACCTTACAAATGTTATACAAACTAAAGAAGAACTTTGAGGCGGTGCTGCATACCTTGTGTGCCGGCGGTGTAGAGCCAAGGCTTGCCGCTGGCTTTGCACTAAGTGTTGATTATAGTCACGCTGTGACAATCTCTACAGAGACAAAAAAATATAAAATAAAAGTCTGGACACCAGCTCGGGCAGCCAAAAGTCTATTTACTTTGCGTGCAGACTGGCACACCATTACCCTTCCCGACGCGGCACAGCACCACCGCCGCGGCCCACCAGGCGATATAAATGTCATCAACGCAACAAGGCCACAGTACTTGCTCCTTAACGCTACACGTGAGGCAGTGGCCAGGGCCAGGGTGGGGCCACGGCGCCAGTCCCTGCACCATGCAATGCAGGCACTAGCTGCGGCGGCCCCGCCCTGCACCGCCACGATTGTATTGCCGCCCCGCACCCACGGATTGCGGGGATCAAAATTTAGCGCCGCGGCCCAGCGGGGCGGGTGCCTCAAGGGGTCCACCCCGCTGGGCCGCCCTGCTCATAACACACCAAACACACATAACTACGCGGCATCCATCACTGATTGTTCTTTACTGCAAAGCGACAGAGCCGCCGCTCCGCTGTGACGGCCGACCACTGAACACACAACGGCGCCCTAACACAGCAACAGCCACTCCCTTGAACATACCTCTCTCTACACACACACGAACACACTTTTTTTTTCTTTCTCTCCACACACACACACACACACACACCCTGAGCGGCACCAGAACCTCCCTGAGTGGGGCGGGAGCCATGTCCCGCCCTCGCCCCGCTTGTCACATAATGGCGTATTTGTCCACAACTGATGAAAGGTCATGTATGTATGTACATACAAACACGTGGCGGCTCAGATAATTAATATATACCCTGTATCATTCATCTCTCCAACAATGAGGTAGGTGGCGGCATCGCGCCACGAGCCATTACGGAACAAATACCTGCAAAATTTGTACGAGGTTTCATGGATTTGTACTCTGGAAATTGTAAAAAAGACACTTGTGGTGAGGGAGGGGCTGCGAGGCCCTAGAACACCTGCACGCGGTTGTTGCCGAAGTCCACCACAGCGATGAGCCCCGTGGGCGTCACGCAGATGCCGCTGGGACGGTCCAGCTGGCCCGGCACGGAGCCCGGCACCCCGAACTTACACATAAACGAACCGTTGGGGTGGAAGATCTGGATGCGGTGGTTGCGGGAGTCTGCCACAATGATGTGTCCCTCCTGGTCGATGGCCACGCCCTGGGGCCGCAGGAACTGACCCTCAGAGTGGCCCTCGTTGCCCAGAAACCCGGCAGACTGGAAATCTGCATGGACGACCAGCAGGCGATGGTTGTTGAAGTCTGTGACGATGATGCGTCCCTCGTGGGTGAAACAGACGCCGCGCGGAGAATCGAAGTGCTTCCACAGTTGGCCCTCGAAGCCGTACTTGTTGAGGAAGGTGCCGTCGTGGAGGAAGACCTGAATGCGGTGGTTGCGTGTGTCCGACACCACGATGTTGCCCTCTGCGTTGGTGGCCACGTCCCACGGGTAGTTGAACTGGCCGTTCTTGTTGCCCTTCTCGCCGAACTTGAACAGCAAGGTGCCGTCGAAGGTGAACACTTGGATGCGGTGGTTGTCCTTGTCGGCCACGATGATGCGGCCGGCGTTGTCCGCCGCAATGCCCGCCGGCCGGTCAAACTGGCCAGGCCGCGCGCCGGGCGTGCCGAAGGAGTGGTGGAAGGCGCCTTCCGAAGTGAACACCTGCACGCGGTTGTTGCTGCGGTCGGCCACGATGATGTAGCCTTCCTTGTTGCAGCAGACGCCCCACGGCCGGCACAGCTGCCCCTCCCCCTCGCCCTCGCTGCCGATGGTGAGCAGCACCTGACCCACAGAAGAGTAGCAGCGCCCCGAGCGTACCGCCAGGGTGAAGGGCGACATCTTGATGTGCAGGCCGCGCACCATCACGCTCAACATGTGCCGCCCTTCACTCTGGGGCCGATACCTGCACAGGTACGCACCGTTGCCCTGGTCCTGCACGTCGGCCGGGGCGGAGGTGCCGTCGTGGCAGACCATCTTGATGGTGACTGGGTCGCCGCCCACCACGCGCTTGTCGTTCAGGTGGTCCTTGCACTGCACCAGGAAGGTGGCCACCTTGCCGCGCACCGCACGCCTCAGGCCATTGCCGCTGGCCACGGTGTGGGGAGCGTGCCCTGAAGAGGACACGTTGCCCATGGTGTTGAGCTGCTGGTAGAGGTTGGCGACTGGGGGCGTGAACGTGATGTTGTCGTCCTCGTGGGGGTTGAGGTGTGCCTTGATCTGCCGCAGCTGGTTCATCTCCGCCAACACTTTGTTCCGCCGCTGCAGCAGCTCCACGTGGCCGGAAGGGTCCACCGAGCCGATGGTTTCCACGGCGTGGGTGAGGCGGGCCAGCGCGGTGCTCAGGTCATCAATCTGGTTCTGCAGAGTCTTGCCCTTCACTTGGCGGATGCGCTCCACCTTGGTGAGCAGCCTCCTCTCGCGGTCCTCCAGGGCGGAGATGTGGCGGCGCGTGGTGGTACGCACGTCGCTGGCCACGGCCTTGGCGCGCAGCTCCACGCGGTCCACCATGCGCTTGGTGACGCCGATGCTGTCCTCGATGGCCCGGATGCCGGTGCGCGCGTCGGTCAGCATCTTCAGGGTCACCGTGCGAGAGTTCTCGGCGGCCTCCTGCAGGTACACGCAGGCGTGGCCGCGGTGGTCCCACGCCTTGCACTCGCGACACACTGCGACGCTGCAGTGCTCGCAGAAGTAGCGCACGGCCTCGCCATCGTGAGAGGCGCAGTACATGTGATTGGAGGAGATGGCGACTGCCAGGGAGGAGGAAGGGGGCGGCGAGGACAGGCCCAGCGATGAGTGACTGTTCTCCTCGAGCGCCTGGAAGTGTCCCCGCGAGATGCCGCCGTTGATGCCGCAGGCGCCCACCTCGTCCCCCGGCAGCGGCATCATGAAGTGGTCTTTGGTGAGACGCACGCGCTGGTGTGCACGCACGCAAGACTCACACAGGGCCTCGTTGCAGTCTCTGCACCGCGAGGCGGCGGCCTGCCCGTCGTCACAGCTGGCACACAGGTATCGGGAGGGGCGGGAGAGGTCGCTGTGCAGCAGCGGCCGCGGCAGCAGCTGTTCGCGGCTGTTGACGCGAGAGTTTGAGGGAGATACCAAGGATGAGGCGGGGGACGGGCTGACCATGGAGGAGTGCGGGGGGCTGCCTAGGTCATCCTCTGAGGACACCATGTCCAGGATGGAGGTCAGGAAGATGGGCGGGCTGAGGGCGTCCAGCGGCTGGTCCAGGTTCAGCTCTGCGTGGCAGGTCGGGCAGGCCAGCGTGGGGCCTGCCAGCAGACCCTCCAGGCAGGGCCCACACACTGTATGCAGGCACGGCAACACCCGCGCATCCTCCAGCAGGCCGCGGCACAGGGGACACGTGGCCAGAACCAGCCGATCAGGGACGCCGCCCACCGAGGAGGCCACGCCCAACCCGCCCAGCCCGCCGCCGCCCAGTACGCCCAGACCCGCGGGACCCAGGCCATCTAGCTGCTCGTTGGTGCCGCCCAGCACACCCAGACCCGCGGGACCCAGGCCATCTAGCTGCTCGTTGGTGCCGCCCAGGACGCCCAGACCCGCGGGACCCAGGCCATCTAGCTGCTCCGTGGTGTCGCCCAACTCATCCTCCGGGTATGCACACGCCATCCTGCGGGACAAACACACAACCAGGTTACGGAAGGGGCAAAGTAACAATATGGTACTTTGGGAAGGGGGACAGTGTTCACAGAGATACAATCAACTCATCGCAACACCCACGCCAGGCCTATGAGACCGTGCGCTGTGACACACACACACACACACACACACACACACACAAATAAAGAGTAACTGGGCTAATCAAGCAGATGGCTGATGCGAGGGATAAAAAATACTCCCCCCCTTCCAACGCTGGCTGTGACACCTTCATTCAACAACCTACACACACACGAACATTGAGAGCCACACTTCACCTAAACTAAAATTACATAACTATTTTTTTCTTTCTTACGTATCTATATATTTTCTTACGTATCTATATATTTTTTTAGGAAACATAATATTACACACTTCATAAAATACACCTTTTTCTAAGCTATCCTTCACTCTTCTAACTAAGCACTGCCGATACTTCCTTGTTCAACGTTCAGACCAATTTATTAACTCATTCAAAATACCAATCAAGGAAATTCTGAACCCAGTACGTAACAAGGTCGATTTTCACAAGCTAGTCTTTAATTCAAGTGAGCAAAGAGTGGATTATGACAGTGCTGGTGGTAGATGTAATAGTAGTGGTAGTGGTAATGAAAGTGGTGAGGTTTTTTTGCTTGTATTTTACATCTATGCCTATAGCGCCTGTAGGCAGTGGTGACTGATGGTAGGCTCTGGAGGTTCACTTGAGGGCTGTGATGGTTGGTCCTCGCCCGTGGTGGCGCAGGCAGGATTTTTATAGTGACGTCTGTGATTAGATGCCGCCCCCCTGTGTCCTCCGATGCACTCTCAATCGAAGGTAGAGTTAATGGGCAGGGCATGTTAGTGTTCTTAGGCCACTCGACGGTGCAGAAAGATTTTAGTTTTCTTCGGGGATCGAACTCGGGTCACCGAGAACGCCACTCAGAGACGCTAACCACTCTGCTACCCACCTCTAGTGGTAGTAGTAGTAGTAGTAGTAGTGGTGGTGGTAGAAGTAGTAGTGGTAATGAAAGTGGTAGTAGAAGTGGTAGTAGTAGAAGTGGTAGTAGAAGTGGTGGTGGTAGTAGTAGTAGTAGTAGTAGAAGTAGTAGTAGTAGTAGAAGTGGTAGTAGTAGTGGTGGTGTAGTAGTAGTAGTAGTAGTAGTAGTAGAAGTAGTGGAAGTGGTAGTAATGAGAAATCTAAGACTGACTAAATTTCAACGCATTCCTTGATATCCGGTCTCTCTCGCTCTCTCTCTCTCTCTCTCTCTCTCTCTCAATAAAACTTAATAATCTTTACCATACCATCATTATCTTTATCATTATTACTACTGTCATTGTTACCAGTATAGAGTATTATCACTAGCAGTAGTGATAAAAATTATAGTAGTGGTGATAGTAGCAGAAGTGGTGGTGGTGGTGGTGGGTGGTATTTCTGATAATGGTTCACAGGAGAAGTATTTCCTCCCCCTCTTCTCTGCCCTTGCCCCCTCCCCCCCCTCCCCTGCCCCGGGTCACCGAGAACGCCACTCGGAGACGCTAACCACTCTGCTATCGCCTCCCCCGCCTCTAGTAGTAATAATGGTGGTAGTAATAATGGTGGTGGTAGTAGTAGTGGTAGAAGTAGTAGTAAAAGTGGTAGTAGTAGTAGTAGTAAAAGTGGTAGTAGTAGTAGTGGTAATGAAAGTGGTGGTAGTAGTAGTAGAAGTGGTAGTAGTAGTAAAAGTGGTAGTAGTAGTAGTGGTAATGAAAGTGGTGGTAGTAGTAGAAGTGGTAGTAGTAGTAAAAGTGGTAGTAGTAGTAGTAGTAGTAGTGGTAGTAACCTCCCCTTCCCCACCCCCCTAAAGGTAGACATACTGAACTCCACCCATCCTCCTCTTCCACTCCCTCTCCCCTCCTGAGTGGGCGTTCGCTCCCCCCTCGCCCCACTCACCCCCCTCCTTGCCCTCTCACTCCCCCAATCCAATCACTCATTTCCCTTTTTAATTTCCAGTTTTTCTTCTTGCTTTCATTATTAGTCTTATTTTTTTCTCATTTAAACAATAACTTGAAGACATTTTCCACACATGGATTGGGGCAAAGGTCTTCTCTCTCTCTCTCTCTCTCTCTCTCTCTGTGTGTTAATCCCTCCCCCCTACTTAAGCCTCTACCTTCCCACCCACGCCTTCCTTGATTGGAGGGAAGAGGAGGGAGGGGGAGAGAGAGATGTTGTTGTTGTAGAAGAGAGAGAGAGAGAGAGAGAGAGAGAGAGAGCGAGGAGAGAGAGGCGAGAGAGAGACGGGAAGCGATTATTCACCATGGTTTAAGTGAGGTCACGATATTATCTCTCTCTCTCTCTCTCTCTCTCTCTCTCTCTCTCTCTCTCTCTCTGTACTTCACCCAGAGAGAAATAGAAGAGGGGAGGAAGGGAGCAAAGAGAGAGGAGGGGGGTGGAGGATGAAGCGGCTGTGTGTGTGTGTGTGTGTGTGTGAGGCAGGATTTCAGAGGGGGTGGATAGGGGGGGACTTTATGGGGGGTGTTTAGGAAATAGGGTGGCAGGGAGAGGGGGGGAGGAGGAGGAGGAGGACTTACTGACTGACTTTTTGGGGGTGGAGGGCTGGGTGGGGAAGGAGGAGGAGGAGGGATTTTGGGGGTGGAGAAGGATGGGGGGGGGGGTCAAGGGTGGTGGAGGAGGAGGAGGGATTTTGGGGGTGGAGAAGGATGAGGGAGAGGGTTTTCAAGGGTGGTGGTGGAGGAGGAGAGGAGGAGGGTTTTCAAGGGTGGAGGAGGAGGAGGGGGGGGAGGGTCAAGTTCAGGCGACCCCTTGTGACAGGAACTTTCATTACTGGGAACATTAAAGGAGGGAGGGAGGAGGGTGTGACCTGACCTACAGTGTGTGTTGTTCACCGTGGTCTTGATCAAGCGCTAAACTCGCGATCGATAACTACTACCCTCATAAACTAAATCAATCAAACGAATTTTATGTAATACGATGAAAATCAATCTGTTCTATTTTGTCCTAGGAAGATACGATGTTAAATTATTAGTACTATTTTGTCCTAGGAAGATAAGATGTTAAATTATTAGTAAGATATATAAAAACGAGCAAATTTTGGGCAGAGAAAAATAATATATCCTTAATTAAAGTAATAGAAAATTCTTACTGCTACTACGACTATAACTACAAGCGTGTACTAACGACCTATTTAACATTACCAGCCTATAACAGCTAGTAGCCTATTCTATTAGTCTCTCTTACCGCCATAATAGTTTTGCTGATACTTAGAAAAAAAGGGTAGAAAAAGGGTGTTTGTAGTGATGAAATACTGCTACCCTTTTTCTACCCTTACAAATATACCCTTTCGGATCGACGCAAATATACCCTTTTGCAACCCTCTCGTCTAAAAAGGGTAGATAAAGGGTAGATGAAGGGTATAATCGGCAGCATCTACCCTCCAGCCTGGACATAGGGTTTAAAAAGGGTAGTGATGGTGCGATGTAACAATTCGACCCTTAATGTACACCCCTTATTTCTGAGTGCATTGGAAACAAGTATAAAGAAAAAGACGAAACTATAAAATTCCACTAAAAAAACATTGGCTGCGAAAGTGATGATTGTAGGGAAACGCTACCGTAGATACCCCACTAAAGTCGCCAGGACAATGTTTCTTTTCGATTTATAGAAGTGTGGTGGCGTTCATACTTACATTTCTACATCCATGATTTCGGGAAAGTTAGAAGGGACTATCTGGAGAGTGTGTGTCATCATTAACAAGCGTATGATCTCATGGTTACTGTGATCAGAATGGTGGGAAGAGTAGGTAACGAGCCATTAAAACTGTATATAAGACACCTGAGAGAGTGATTATAAAAAATGAAATGGGGAAGAGGTAGTTCTTTCTCTCTCTCTCTCTCTAGTCAGTCTCTCTAGCCAGTCTCTCTCTAGCCTCTCTCTCTCTCTCTCTAGTCTTCTCTCTCTCTCTCTCTCTAGTCTTTCTTCTCTCATCTTTCTCTCTCATCTCTCTCTCTCTTCTATTCTCTCTCTCTCTCTCTCTACTAGTTCTCTCTCTCTTCTCTCTACTCTCTCTCTAGTTTCTCTCTCATTCATCTTCCTCTCTCTCTCTAGTTTCTTCATCTCTCCTTTTCTCTCTCTCTCTAGTCTCTCTCTCTAGTTCTCTTTCTCTCTCTAGTTCTTCTCTCTCTATCTCTCTCTCTCTCTAGTCTTCTTCTTATCTTCTCTCTAGTCTCTTTTTCAGTTTCTCTCTCTCTAGTCTTCTTTCTCTCTCTCTAGTCTCTCTCTCTATCTCTCATCTCTCCTATCTCCTCTTCTCTCTATCTCTCTAGTCTTCTCTCTCTCTCTCTCTAGTCTTTTCTCTCTCTTCTCTCTTCTTATCTTCTCTTCTAGTCTCTCTCCTCTCTCTCTCTAGTCTCTCTTATCTCTCTCTAGTCTTCTCTTCTCTCTCTCTAGTTCTTCTCATCTCTCTCTCTCTCTAGTCTTCTCTCTCTCTAGTTCCTCTCTCTAGTCTTCTCTCTCTCTCTCTCTCTAGTCTTCTCTCTCTATCTCTTAGTCTCTCTCTCTCTAGTCTTTCTCTCTCTCTCTCTCTATCTTTCTCTAGTTCTTCTCTTCTCTCTAGTCTTTCTCTTCTCTATTCTCTTCTCTAGTTTCTTCTCTCTCTTCTAGTCTTCTCTCTATCTCTCTCTCTAGTCTTCTCTCTCTTCTCTCTTCTAGTTCTCTCTCTCTCCTCTATCTTCTCTCTCTTCTCTCTAGTTCTCTCTTCTCTCTCTCTCTTATTCTCTTTTCTCTTCTAGTCTTCTTTCTCTCTCTTCTCTAGTCTTTCTCTCTCTCTCTCTCTACTCTTTCTTCTCTAGTCTCTCTCTTCTATCTCTCTCTCTCTCTCTCTCTCTTCTAGTCTCTTCTCTCTCTTCTCTCTCTTCTATCTTCTCTCTCTCTCTTAGTCTTCTCTCTCTCTCTATCTTTTCTCTCTTCTAGTCTTCTCTCTCATCTCTCTCTAGTCTTTCTCTCTCTCTTCTCTAGTCTTCTCTCTCTCTCTCTCTAGTTCTTCTCTCTCTCTTCTTCTCTCTCTTAGTTTTCTAGTCTCTCTCTCTATCTTCTCTCTCTCCTAGTCTTCTCTCTCTCTCTCGTCTCTTCTCTCTTCTATCTTTCTCTCTTCTCTCTATCTCTTTCTTCTCTCTCTCTCTCTAGTCTTCTCTCTCTCTCTATCTCTCTAGTCTTCTTCTCTTCTCTATCTTTCTCTCAGTCTTCTCTCTAGTCTTCTTCTCTCTAGTTCTTCTCTCTCTTCTCTCTCTAGTCTTCTCTCTCTCTCTACTTCTCTCTCTCTCTCTAGTCTCTTCTCTCTCTCTAGTCTTCTCTCTCTCTCTAGCTCTTCTCTCTAGTCTTCTCTCTCTCTATCTCTCTCTCTCTAGTCTTCTCTCTCTCTGTCTCTCTCTCTCTTCAGTCTTCTCTCCTCTCTAGTCTTCTCTCTCTCTCTAGTTTCTTCTCAGTCTCTCTCTCTCTAGTCTTCTCTCTCTCTCTAGTCTTTCTCTCTCGTCTCTCTCTTCTCTAGTCTTCTCTCTCTCTGTCTTCTCTCTTCTTATCTCTCTCTCTCTAGTCTTCTCTCTCTCTCTCTAGTCTTCTCTCTCTCTCGTCTAGTCTTCTTATCTTCTCTCTCTGTCTTCTCTCTTCTCTCTAGTCTTCTCTCTCTCTCTCTCTAGTCTTCTCTCTCTCTAGTCTTCTCTCTCTCTAGTCTTCTCTCTCTCTAGTCTCTCCTAGTCTTCTCTTCTCTATCTCTCTCTCTAGTCTTCTCTCTCTCTAGTCTTCTCTCTCTCTCTAGTCTTCTCTCTCTCTTCTCTTCTCTCTCTCTAGTCTTCTCTCTCTCTCTAGTCTTCTCTCTCTCTCTAGTCTTCTCTCTCTCTCTAGTCTTCTCTCTCTCTCTAGTCTTCTCTCTCTCTCTCTAGTCTTCTCTCTCTCTCTAGCCTCTCACACACAAAAAGCTATCTAGTAATTAATAGTTTTGCTTCGCACTTCCAAAACTTTCAACAAATTTTCGCCTGCATTTATAATTCAGATATCGAAAAAAATATCCCACAATATTAATTAATTGAAAAATGTATCGCTGCGGTATTTGATTTATTATTGTATTTCGAAAAGCATGTGCCTATACCCCATTGTTACAGGGGGGACCTTAAGAAAGATAATTATTATTATTATTTGTATTAACAATAAAATAGTTTGCCTAACATTGTCTGAATGGTTAGGAAATAAGAGGTTTAGGATTAGTTTCGAAAAATACTCCAATATTTTGTTACTAAAGTGTCCCAAAACCAGAATTTCTTAAGGCTTCAAAAAAAACGGTACCGAAGACTAGATTTAATTAACTTTGTAATACTTTTCCTTTTCTATAGCAGTTAAATAGTTTTTATATATTTAATTATCTGGAATATTTTTATTTCGCCCAAAGGCATAGATGATAAAAATATGCAAATATATATAATGGAATAAGGAAATGGGCCTCAGTAGTCTACTAATATCAATAAAAAAGAATAAATATACGTAGACAATTATATATAATTATAAGCAAATAGGCATAATTATATATAATTATATATAATTATAGGCACTAATAGGCATAATTACATGCACTGAAGATTTAATTATGAAGAATGTTTTCAACACAAAGTTATAAGAAATTATGAATATAGATTTTGGAAGTGCGGACCTAAAAACCATAAATACATTCCTCAAATTAGTTAATAGATTTATGAATAACTGTCTGATAATGTTACCGCCATCACATTGACTATAGTATATGCTAGTATCAATTATTTGCTTTAGTACTTAAGTTCATTCCCTCGTCCATATAGCATGTTTTTTCTTGTATGCCTTAATTTCGGGTGCGAATAAAATTATTATTATTATTACTATTCAATGATGAAATGTGAAAACGAATGCGGCGTTCCTCTCTATACTGTGCTGTGCTGTGCTGTGCTGGTAACTGCTGTGCTGGTAACACTGAACGGAAGTACTGATGGAATGGGTTCAGTTAGCAAATTAACTTTGCTCCCGTTTTGATTTTTTTTTTTTTGTCAAATCTTGTTGCAATCAATCTTTCAATTTAAATTTATATTTGTTTTATATTTAAAATTTTCCACCAGCCAGATTTGGATTAAACTCAACTGACTATTTTTGTCACGAGTCATATTTTTTTCATTAATGACAGTTTAGTAGTTTGAATTGTCATTTATAATTCCTACTTTTGCTCATTCATTGATTTTCTATTATAAAGCTCATAAAAAACCCTATTTATATTACTATATTATATTATTATTATATATTAGTATACATATTTATCACCTTTTTCGGTATTATTCTAGTGTTTGCCCATACTCCCTCTCTCCCACCAAACAAGCTTAATGGCGACCTAAGGGGATGCGGGATATTTGGCTGGGGTACAAAATATGCGTCGCAACCACATAGTTTTTGAGTTAGGGGTGTTTAAAAAATTCCCTCGATCTAGGGAAAATTTATTAATTTCTTCCGAGCCCAGAGACGTGTGAACCTGACGATCCTCACAGAATGATGACCGAAGTGTCGAGAACCCCCCCAACCCCCCGCTAGGTTAGATTATATTTAGTTAGCTTAGGTTAGATTTGGTTAAGTCAGCTTAGGTTAGGGTAGGTTATCGGTGGGTCAAGCCCCCCCGCTAGGTTTGCTAATTTTGATTAGGCAAATTTCTCTAGATATAAGGAAATTACCCTAGATCTAGGGAATTTTACCCCCCCTACACAAATCTTAAATCACGTGTTTCGGACGCATAATTTGTTCCCCATCCGAAAACCCCGCATTCCCACATGTCCTTTGGTGACCTGTGGGAGAGTATGGGCAAACACTAGAATGTTACCCAGAATATGATCAAGATACCTACAAGTTAATGAATAAAAGAGGTAAAAATTATATTCTGAGAAATTTATTAATATTTGGAAACTTTGATAAACAATACTTTTTGATCAGTTGTTAAGAAAATGACAATTAGATATATTTTGATAGTTGTGTAGTGGAAGTAGTGTTAGTAGTAATAGTAGTTGAAGTACAGGTGGTAGTCGTAGTAAGAGTAGTAGTGGAAGTAGTGATGGTAGTAGTAGTAAGATTAGTATAATATAGTAGTAGTAGTAAGAGCAGTAGTGGAAGTAGTAGTGGTAGTAGTAGTAGTAAGAGTAGTAGTGGAAGTAGTAGTAAGAGTAGTAGTGGAAGTAGTAGTAAGAGTAGTAGTAGTAAGAGTAGTAGTGGTAGGAGTAGTAGTGGTAGGAGTAGTAGTGGAAGTAGTGATGGTAGTAGTAGTAGTAGTAAGAGCAGTAGTGGAAGTAGTAGTGGTAGTAGTAGTAAGAGTAGTAGTGGTAGTAGTGATGGTAGTAGTAGTAAGATTAGTATAATATAGTAGTAGTAGTAGTAAGAGTAGTAGTGGAAGTACAAGTGGTAGTAGTGATGGTAGTAGTAGTAAGATTAGTATAATATAGTAGTAGTAGTAGAGAGGAGTAGTAGCAGTAGTGGTGGTGGTGGGGCAATGCACATAGGTTTATAGTAGGCTTAGAGTGGGGTGGGTGTTTCTCGTGTTTATGAAGCCCCTCCCCCTCCTGGCCTTCCTTCTTCCCTTCCCTCCCTCTATCTCCTTACCCACAGGCATGGTTACCCGGCTACCATCTCCCTGTAGCAAATTCCTGAAATGTGTGTGTGTGTGTGTGTGTGTGACAGCTTCGAAACAAACTAAACATAATAAAATATGGTAGCGACTGAGTAAATATATAATAGTAAACTGATTATTTAGTTATTGAAAAAAAATGACCATAAGAATTTTGACTCAATCTTGTAAATAGATTGAGAAAAAATAGGAATGGTTAACACATACATACGTACACACACACCACACACACACACACACGTTGGAAAGAAGAGAACCTAACCAGAAATTCCCCGCCAAATAGGCCTGGGGGATGCAGGTCAGAGGCAGCCCGAGGCCTATGGGAGTGTAATGCATAGCGGCCTGACCACCACCACCACCACCACCCTGCATAGGCCTGCTCCGCCACCACCTCATCCATCACCCCCACCACGCCTCCCCTACACCTCCCACACCCCAACCACAGGTTTATAAGAGTTTATATAGGGTTTAGTATAGTAATTAAGGGCTGGTGGTATAGGTAAATGCCCTTATAAGAGATAAATGAGGGTGGTATTGTGAGGTGCGTGAGAGTTAGGCCAACACGTGGGTGAGGGAGAACGAGCCGACAGTCACACTCTCACAGGCCTCAAGCTCACCCAAACACACCAGTCCCTTCCACATATTTACCTATTTCACCCAGTTCCCATGCGTTCCCAATCACCCAATTCACCCCACGTACCAATAAACCATCCTACTACCCTTCCACACCCTGAAAATCACACATACACCAATAGGATAGGTTAGAGTAACGAATACAATAGTTTTTCATGGGTTACGAATCCGTGGGGACCTACCTTTGCACAAGACTCTAAAGACATGGGTAACCTCACAGCCTTCTGGGTCCGGGAGAGTCTTCGGGAGTCCTGTACCAAGGCTCCCTCCAGCGTGAAGACCTGTCTGATTACCACAATCCCGGGGAGGGGATGATAACACGTCCTCACACCACCACCGCCATCACCATAACTGACCCACGCATCACCACAGATCAGATGTCAAAATGGTTTTCCTTAACTATCACCCATTTCCCATTAGTTATCGCTTCCCTATAACATCACTCAGGAAGTTTCTAGACGCATCCCATTCCATATATCCCCTGTAACATTAGTATAGTGTGTATAAACGTGTATTTTTATGTGTAGAACTAGCAAGATAGACTCAGATTCAAGTGTGAGGTGGGAAAGGTTAATTGCACATGTGTTTATCAATTAAGAGATGTGGCAATGGGTAAATGGGCGGGGCTTGAATGGGTGTGGGTAGCCAATGAATGCAGGGACTGTAATCACATTCGTCTGCCTGAGTGACTACCTCCAGCGTGTGACGAGGCCTGCATTGATGGGTATGTGAGGCGAGACAGAGCTAGACTGGGGTCCATAGGGGTGGTAATGCTACCTAAGGGGTGCAGGGGGAGGTGTTGCAAGGTAAGGGGTTGAACAAGGCGGTGATACTGAAAAGGAACCCGCTGTGATTGGTGGTGAGAGGTATTACGTCATGCTATAGAAACATGAGGGTTGTTCACGCATCACTCATAAACACTCATTACGCTACCTCAAAACACCTTAATTAGTCTATTTCAGGATTAATTGATACGTATTATAGGTGGACTAGTGTGTTTATCGTTAGTTAGTGTAGTCACAAGCCCCCGCCCGCCCATGTAGCTTAGCTTACCCCTCCCGCCCACACACACGCCTAGGGTTAGATATCAAGTGATAGGACGTGTGATGGGTTGCAATGGGGAGGAGCTTCGTGCAGAGGAGCGGGGAGGGGCTAGGGAAGGGTAATGGGGCGGCGGCAGAAGTGGGTGGGTGTTGCAAAGGAAATATGGAGGATTTAGTTGAGATCCTTCGTCCCTCCCACACGTCAACACCCAACACCCGCCTCCCGTCTCCCCTTCCTCCTCCTTCACCCTCGCCTTCAGGAGGAAATAAAAGGGTGTTGTAGAAATGTTATAATATGTATTGATGTTCTACTTGCGGTAATGATTAATGAGTGAGTTATTTACGTGCGAATTAGAATATGAAGAGAGAAAAACGATGATACACGCCTCCTCTTCCTCCTCCTTCACCCACGCCTTCAGGAGGAGCTAAAAGGGTGTTGTAGAAATGTTATAATATGTATTGATGTCTACTTGCGGTAATGATTAATATTGTTAGTAAATTGTGAGTAATTTACGTGTAAGAATATCATGAAACGTAAAAACGATAAACTTCAAATACATTCAGAAAATGGATATGCAATATGAAAAACCGTGAAAAAATTAAATGTTAAAAATATAAATAAATGAGTGAGTAATTTACGTGTGAGAATATGAAGAGACAAAAGAACGATGATTTTAAACAGATTAATTAGAAAATGGAGATGCAATATAAATAACAGTAAGAATTTTGAGATGCAAGATGAAAAACTCGTGATACTATTAACCCCTTGAGACCCAAACTTAATTTGCATTGTAATTTGGGAACTATTAGACGCTTTTTTAGTGACTATAAGCAATATTTTATAGATATGACCTGTTTAGTATCCTTGTCAACTTACTCATTCGGTATATTCAGCTACTTTTCGTAATTTTATGGCTCGAAAACATACAATTATTTATAGCAAAGGAAAGATCTGGGTTTCAAGAGGTTAAAGCCATTATGATTTATAAATGTTACCGTAGATAACAGTAAAGTCGCCAGGACAAGTTTTTTTCCCGCTTATAGACGTGTGGTGGCGTTAATAGTTACATTTCTACATCCATGATTTCAGGAAAGTTAGAAGGGGCTATCTGGAGAGTCTGTGTCATTTTGTGTCTTCATCTGTGTCATATTGTGGCTATAAATGAACAAATTACAAAAATATCTACAAAGTGGCTACCAACAGTAGAGTCGCCATCTAGTGTTTATTTACCGAGTGTCGTACCGCTGTCGTCGTCGCCCGAACGCGTAAAACGCGAAAAAAACGCGTAGCGAAATTTGAAACCGTCTATACTTGCAGATACAAAGCATAAAACAACGCTGAAACAGGGTAGATTATACAGTCATGATATAAACTACTGTGTGTCATCTTCAGTGGCACATACACATCAGTAGTGATGCTATAATTCGTAATATTTGGCGGCTGGCGACATGAGTGCAGATGGCGACTAAAGTGTTATCTACGGTAGATAGGATAGAATGAATACCCAAAATCGCACACTCGTTTCTTAAATGCAACAGTAAAGAAAATTCATTTATGTTTTTGTTATCATTCAGAAACGACCAAAAATATTGTATACGTCAATGCGTTTGTATACAAGCTCTACAAATATAATAAGTATAAACAAGAAAAATAATGTAAGAACTACTAAAACCGAATAAATTACCAAATATACACATACAAAATATCACAAATTAAATCACAAATAACACGGCTTTTATAGAAATGACTAAAAATAACCCGAGAAATACTAAAACAACCGTAGAAAAGCCAAAATAACTCAAAATAACCCAGAAATACACTAAATAAACCAAGAAAAGACAAAATAAACCCAGAAATATGCTAAAATAATCCTACCGTAGATAACACTAAAGTCGCCAGGACAACGTTTTTTTCGATGTACAGACGTGTGGTGGCGTTAATACTTACATTTCTACATCCATGATTTCAGGAAAGTTAGAAGGGGCTATCTGGAGAGTCTGTGTCATTTAGTGTCTCCATCTGTGTCATATTATGGCTATAAATGAACAAATTACCAAAATAAAAACCGAGTGGCGACGTTGGTAACGGGCTACACTAAGATCGCCAGCTAGTGCTTATGTTCTGAGTGTCCTCCCGCAGTCGTCGTCGCCCGAAGAAAAAAACGAGTAGTGAAATTTGAAACAGTTTATACTTGCAGATACAAGCATAAAACAACGCTGAAACAGGGTAGATTATACAGTCATGATATAAACTACTGTGTATCATCTTCAGTGGCACAGACACATCAGTAGTGATGCTATAATTCGTAATATATGGCGGCTGGCGACATGAGTGCAGGTGGCGACTATACTCTACTCTCTACGGTAGAAAAACAGAAATATCCCAAAATAACCCAGAAATATACTAAAATAACCCCAGAAAAGCCAAAATAATCCCAGAAAAGCCAAAATAACCCCAGAAAAGCCAAAATAACCCCAGACAAGCCAAAATAACCCCAGACAAGCCAAAATAACCCCAGAAAAGCCAAAATAACCCCAGAAAAGCCAAAATAATCCCAGAAAAGCCAAAATAACCCCAGAAAAGCCAAAACAACCCTAGAAAAGCCAAAATAACCCCAGAAAAGCCAAAACAACCCCAGAAAAGCCAAAATAACCCCAGAAAAGCCAAAATAACTCCAGAAAAGCCAAAATAATCCCAGACAAGCCAAAATAACCCCAGAAAAGCCAAAATAATCCCAGAAAAGCCAAAATAACCCCAGAAAAGCCAAAATAACCCCAGAAAAGCCAAAACAACCCCAGAAAAGCCAAAAAAACCAGAAAAGCCAAAATAACCCCTGAAAAGCCAAAATAACCCCTGAAAAGCCAAAATAACCCCAGAAAAGCCAAAATAACCCCAGAAAAGCCAAAATTACCCGAAGTCAAAATAACCCTAGAAAAGTCAAAATAACCCCAGAAAAGCCAAAATAACCCCAGAAAAGCCAAAACAACCCCAGAAAAGCCAAAATAACCCCAGTAAAGCCAAAATAACCCCAGAAAAGCCAAAATAACCCCAGAAAAGCCAAAATAATCCCAGAACAACGTAATTTAACCACGAGACTGAGGCAATGTGTGATAACCATAGATTTCCAATATGCAAAGAGAAAGAGAGAAGTGAAAGGGAGAAGACAAGACAAAAGGGAAGGAGGAGGAGGAGGAGGAGGAGGAGAGGAGGAGGAGGAGCAGGAGGAGGAGGAGGAGGAGGAGGAGGAGCAGGAAGAGGAGGAGGAGGAGGAGAGGATAGGAAGAGATACTGTTTGGCCTGCCCTAATAGACAGAACAAGAGGACAGGAGACAGGAAGGTAGACAGGGAACAGAAATTACCTGAGAGAGAGAGAGAGAGAGAGAGAGAGAGAGAGAGAGAGAGAGAGAGAGAGAGAGAGAGAGAGAGAGAGAGAGAGAGAGTTGGTATGTTGTCCGTTGGTATCCACAAATGATGATTTAGATGATAGTGGAAGCCTCTCTCTCTCTCTCTCTCTCTCTCTCTCTCTCTCTCGAGGTCATATAATCTTATTTGTCCTACCCTGCCCCTCGCCCCCCCATAATTATCCTTCTCGCTAATCAATACTATATAGACTCACGCCCCCCATTTGCCCCCCCCCCTCCCCCGGGTCTACACACAAAGGGGGGGGGCGTGATAAAGGCAGAAGGGGGAGGAGGAAGAGGGGGAGGGGGGGAGGAAAGATAGTGATAATGATATGATAGAATTATTAGGTTTGATGTGTCGGTAAAGTAAATAAAGTAATTTTAAGTAAGTAAGTAAAGTAAGACCAGGCTTCGAAGTGACATTGAAGTAAATTAGTACTACCGTAGATAACACTATAGTCGCCACCTGCACTAATGTCGCCAGCCGCCATATATTACGGATGATAGCATCACTACTGATTTGTATGTGCCACTGAAGATGATACACAGTAGTTTATATCATGACTGTATAATTACCTCCGCCAACGAAGTTGGAGGGGTTATGTTTTCACCCCGATCTGTCTGTCTGTCTGTTTGTTTGTTAGTGTACAGGATTTCTCGAAACGTTACGAATAGATTTGGACCAAACTCGGTATACCAAGTCTATTTGGTATAAGGAAGAACTGATTTAATTTTGGATGAAATCTATTGACAACTGTTGCCATGGCAACCAATTGATGAAATATTCGGCCGGAGGTATGCGCTCATACTGAGTGCATTATTATATATATATATATAATATATAATATATATATATATATATATATATATATATATATATATATATATATATATATATATATATATATATATATATATATATATATTTTTTTTTTTTTTTTTACTTTTTTTTTTTTTACTTTTTTATATTCGGGCGGAGGTATGCGCTCTACTGAGTGCCCCCCCCCCCCCCTATTCTACCCTGTTTCAGCGTTGTTTTATGCTTTGTATCTAGAAGTATAAACTGTTTCAAATTTCACTACTCTTTTTATTTTCGGGCGGTGACAGACGGCTGCTCATCACCTTTCGGGCGGGAGGACGTAAACACTAGCCGGTGATCTTAGTGTAGCCGTTACCAACGTCGCCACTCTGTTGATATTTTGGTAATTTGTTCATTTATAGCCATATGACACAGATGAAGACACAAAATGACACAGACTCTCCAGATAGCCCCTTCTAACTTTCCTGAAATCATGGATGTAGAAATGTAAGTATTAACGCCACCAGACGTCTGTACATCGAAAAGAAACGTTATCCTGGCGACTTAAGTGTTATCTACGGTAATGATCCGATTATGGATCACCTGAAGATCCGTCACCCCAGAATGTCCACCTGAAGATCCGTCACCCCAGGATTTCCCACCTGAAGATCCGTCACCCCAGCCCACAGTGAATGTAATATATAAAATTAGGATAACAAATATATTCCTTTGTGTTATGCATCTTCGAGAAATGCATCTTCTGAAATTCGAGAACAAGCAAAAAAAAATTCAATTCTTATACTTAGTGGATTTATACTTCAGACTGTCTTTTGTTAGGCATTTCCACAGAAAACTAACCTTCGATCTGGAGTATTTTGTCCAATTCATCCAGTTATCACAAGTATCACACTTAACTTCACGCTTTAAAAGTCTGTTTTGTTGAAGCACCGATAACTATAGTGAATCACCCACAACATCTAGGGGTGAATAGTGTGCCAGGTCACTGACTCTAGATATTTTTTTTGTTATTTATAGCCTCCTACCTGACAAGATGAGACTCCTCCAATACCCTTACTACCTTCCTTTGAAATCATGGAGTAGAAGTCAAGTCTTAACGCCACCAAGACGTCTGGACACGAAAAGAAACGGATATCCCACTGAAAAACCGTACAGGATATCACTCGAATGATCACCAGGATCCACCTGAAGAACCGTCACCCCAGAATTCCACCTGAAGAACCGTCACCCCAGGATTCCACCTGAAGATCTCCCGTTCACCTAAGACGCCCCAGTACACTGTAAATATAACAATATATGAATAACCCCAAAGATATCCTGAGATCCGTCTCCAGGAATTCATCTCTGAAAGTCACACAAGATAAAAGATCTCACCCAGTATCTATGGAATTATCTTCACACTGTCCTTGTTAGCATTCCGTCACCAGAAACCACCTCGATCTGGCAGTATTTTCCCCAATGTCACTCCAGTTATCCACAAGATTCACCCAGATTCCACCTGAAGATCCGTGAGCCACCGAATAACTTAGAATCACCACCACACAGTATGCCATGGACCGTACCCCTGGAATATGCGCCATGGTCACGGATCCCCTGAAGGACCTTCTTAGCCCAATTACTTGAATCCGTCACCCAGATACCACCTGAAGATCCTGTCCTCCCTTTATCCCACTTGAGACCTCACCGGATCCCCTTGAAGTAGTCCGGTCACCCTTGACCCACCTGAAGAATCCGTCATCCCCAGGATATCCCACCTGAAGAATCCGTCACCCCAGGATATCCCACCTGAAGAACCGTCACCCCAGGATATCCCACCTGAAGATCCGTCACCCCAGGATATCCCACCTGAAGATCCGTCACCCCAGGATATCCTACCTGAAGATCCGTCACCCCAGGATATCCCACCTGAAGAACCGTCACCCCAGGATATCTCACCTGAAGATCCGTCACCCCAGGATATCCTACCTGAAGAACCGTCACCCCAGGATATCCCACCTGAAGATCCGTCACCCCAGGATATCCCACCTGAAGATCCGTCACCCCAGGATATCCCACCTGAAGATCCGTCACCCCAGGATATCCCACCTGAAGATCCGTCACCCCAGGATATCCCACCTGAAGATCCGTCACCCCAGGATATCCCACCTGAAGATCCGTCACCCCAGGATATCCCACCTGAAGATCCGTCACCCCAGGATATCCCACCTGAAGATCCGTCACCCCAGGATATCCCACCTGAAGATCCGTCACCCCAGGATATCCTACCTGAAGATCCGTCACCCCAGCCCACAGTGAATGTAATTTATAGAATTAGGATAACAAATATATTCCTTTGTGTTATGCATCTTTTTGTGAAAGTTTAAAGAAAAATTAAGAGTAGTATACAGTATTCCAAAATACAAAATACATTATACTTACTCAGTATTCTAAAATACAGTACATTTACAGAGGTGGGCGAGAGCGATACTTAGTGCGATACTGCGATACTATCGCACCGCCAAAAAAGTATCGCAGTATCGCAGTATCGCAGTATCGCAAAGCATAGCAAAGTAGCGGAGTATAAGTATCGCAACTCAAGTATCGTTAAAATTTCCCGCGATGCTTTAAAAGACGACCTTAAACAAAAGTTTTTCTTTAAAAAAAATTTGTCAGTTTAAAAATAAATATATTACAATGTTTTAATGTGCCTAAACTGTAGTTTAAGTAAAATAGATCTTTTTTTGGTCTAATACAGTGTTTTCTTAGGTAGCAAAGTATCGCAAAGCTAATTTTTTGGTATCGCAGTATCGCTGCGATACTATCGCTTTAAGAAAAAAGTATCGGTAGCGGAGTATCGCAGTATCGCGTATCGTTTTAAGAAAATCCGAAAAAGTAGCGGAGTATCGCGTATCCAACTAGCGGGAAAAAAGTATCGCAGTATCGTTATCGCACTCCCAAAAAAAAGTATCGCCCACCTCTGTACATTTATTTTGTGGATTTATACTTCAGACTGTCTTTTGTTAGGCATTTCCACAGAAAGCCATCCTTCGATCTGGAATATTTTGTCCAATTCATCCAGT
The DNA here is from genome assembly GCA_016584305.1 of Chionoecetes opilio. NCBI lineage: Eukaryota > Metazoa > Arthropoda > Malacostraca > Decapoda > Majidae > Chionoecetes > Chionoecetes opilio. The sequence goes on along the minus strand of JACEEZ010010110.1, from coordinate 72,447 downwards.
TATCACAAGTATCACACTTAACTTCACGCTTTAAAAGTCTGTTTTGTTGAAGCCACCGAATAACTATAGTGGAATCACCACACAACAGTGGACGTTAGGGGCTGGAAGGTAGTGCGTGCCATGGTCGACTGACTCCTAGGACTATTTTTTTTTAGCCCACTTACTTTTATATAGTCCTCCTACCTGACTAGAGGGTCCTGACTCCTCCCTTTTACCCATTTGACCTGACCTCACTTGGAAGGTGAAGTCAGGTCAGGTCTTGACCCCACCTGAAGAACTGTCATCCCAGGTGTTGCCACCTGAAGAACCGTCACCCCGGATATCCCACCTGAAGAACCGTCACCCCAGGATATCCCACCTGAAGAACCGTCACCCCAGGATATCCCACCTGAAGAACCGTCACCCCAGGATATCCCACCTGAAGAACCGTCACCCCAGGATGTCCCACCTGAAGAACCGTCACCCCAGGATATCCCACCTGAAGAACCGTCACCCCAGGATATCCCACCTGAAGAACCGTCACCCCAGGATATCCCACCTGAAGAACCGTCACCCCAGGATATCCCACCTGAAGAACCGTCACCCCAGGATATCCCACCTGAAGAACCGTCACCCTTCCCACCTGGGACCGTCACTCAGGTGATCCCCTGAATTACCGTCACCCAGATTATCCCACCTTAAAACCTCCCATGCTATACCACCTAACCGTCACCCAATTCGCCACTGAAGAAGTCACCCCGGATATCCCACCTGAAGAACGTCAACCAGGAATCCCGCCTGAAGACCGTCAGCCAGATATCCCACCTGATTAAACCGTCACCCCAGGATATCTCACCTGAAGAACCGTCACCCCAGGATATCCCACCTGAAGAACCGTCACCCCAGGATATCCCACCTGAAGAACCGTCACCCTGCCAAACTCTGGGGTGACGGATCTTCAGGTGGTCCCACTTTTCTTACCTATCTACTATCTTTCGCTATCTCTACTCCCTTCCATATTGCTTATACCACCTACCGTAGCTAACACTAAATTCGCCAGGACAACGTTTTTTTTATTTACAGACGTGTGGTGGCGTTAATACTTACATTTCTACATCCATGATTTCAGGAAAGTTAGAAGGGGCTATCTGGAGAGTCTGTGTCATTTTGTGTCTTCATCTGTGTCATATTAGGGCTATAAATGAACAAATTACAAAAATATCAACCGAGTGGCGACCTACACTAAGATCGCCAGCTAGTGTTTATATTCTGAGTGTCCTCCCGCCGTCTCATCGCCCGAAAAAAACGAGTATGAAATTTGAAACCGTCTATACTTGCAGATACAAAGCATAAAACAACACTGAAACAGGGTAGTCATGATATAAACTACTGTGTATCATCTTCAGTGGCACTTACACATCAGTAGTAATGCTATAATGCGTAATATATGGCGCCTGGCGACATTAGTGCAGGTGGCGACTTGACTGTTATCTACGGTATTTATTCCACAACATCGCTATTTACATCCACTGCATTATCTATTCCATCATTTCGCATTGCATTTTACATTTTCTTTTAAGTCGACCATTTCTAGATCCACTCCTCTCCTTTGGTCTGTTTCTATCATTATCAGCTCCACGGTCCACCTCTGTATCTCCTCCACCCAAATCCACTTCCCTTTTCCCCAGTGAGGGCGTAGGGTGGGTGGAGAGAGAAGCAGTGCCCATGGAGATTAAGTTACAAGAGTAATTATTATGTGGGGGCAAGGCCGAAGTTCCGCAGGGATATCGTTTCACGGCATTTTCTGTTTAGTTTACGTTCACTTCTTCAGGAGTTAAATAGAGGCTCTTCTAGTTTATATTTCGTGTTTTCCAGGATGTTGAAGGAGAGAAGAGGGTGTCTGGGTGTTCTTAAAGGCTGCTGTCACCCTCTACATGTGATAATAAGGGTTGGGAATCGAAGAAAACGTCGCTGTTTGGAACTACGACCCGCTTGGTGCGTCCGAAACGGGGTGAGCTAACTGCATTGTCCTGTTTCGTGCTACAATTCCTCTTATATCTCCTCTGTTTTCCTCTTTCTGCTTAATTTAATGGTTGATACTACACAACTATTTATCTATTGACGTGTGTATGTAGATGGGAGGCTAGAATAGTGTTTAATCTATCCGTTTTTTGAAGATTAGAAACATGTGCTTGTGTGTTTCGGAGAGGTGCAGAGAAGGAAGGAAGGGCGGGCGGGAGGGAGGGAGGGAGGGGCAGGAAGGGACGGGAAGGGAAGGGAGGGAAGGTAGCTTAACCCAGTGTTGCTATCCGAATAGGCCTACTCATCCTACCCATCCTCCCCATCCTCCCCTTCCCCCTCCCCCTCTCCCCCCCTATTCCGCAAACAGTACGGCAATAACGCAAAACTCCTTGATTATCCGCTAAATCCACCTTCCCCCGACGACCCAGGATGTTCGGGGGATTACCACTGCCATACTAACTCCCCCATAACCCTCCCCACCCCTAGGCCCCCTCCTCCCCCTCCCTATCTCCCCATTACGCCTGCGGAAAATAGACGAGAAAAATAAACACTGCTAACTCAACGCCCTATTTGGAGACCCGCGATGGCCGTAGCGAAGCAAAATTTTCTTGTTTCTGGGCGATCTGAAAATGCATGTTCGAGTTTTCTGTTGTTATAGTATTGTAAAGGAATGTTGTTGATTGCGTTTAATTGGTGTATTAGTTTTGTTTTGTATTGTTTGTTATGGTTTGGTGTGATTTATTTGGCTTGTGATAAGGTTTTGCGATGTTTTTTTGTGTTTTTTAGGTAAAGTTGAAATGCATCTTAGTTTAAAGCGACAAGGATGGAAGGTGAGGTGGTGGTGGCATTTTTTTTTTTACGGGGGAAGCTCTGAGCCTACTGGCCTAGAGAGAGAGAGAGAGAGAGAGAGAGAAGAGAGAGAGAGAGAGAGAGAGAGAGAGAGAGAGAGAGAGAGAGAGAGAGAGAGAGAGAGAGAGAGAGAGAGAGAGAGAGAGAGAGTAACAAACAAAAATATAAGAAATAATGGATCTTTTTCTTCAATTATCTATTTTTTTCGAACTGAAAATGAATAGTAAAGTATAGATTAACCAATAAAAAAACTTAGATAGATACATAAATAGATAAATAAACAAATGTAATATTGAAATGGGTAATACAATCGGTGCTACTATAGCGTGCGGTCTACATCGGGGCCTGCAGTCTACGCTCCCCTAACGTGCGGTCTACAAAGATCCCGCCTGACCTGACCTGACCTGACTACCCCATAGCTTTAATGTGCATTCTAACAAGTCCACACTTGACCTGACCTGACCTGACCTGACTATCCCATAGCTCTAATGTGCATTCTAACAAGTCCACACCTGACCTGACCTTACCTGACCTGAGTACCGGGACCCTACTCAACCTTATAAAATAGGAATCAACGAAGTAATGTCTCAGTATCCTCCTAAAATTCAAGCCGAGAACATCAGTCTGACACTCCTCCTTTACAATGCTGTTGAAAGAATTATAAAGAAGTGTCATCTTGAGAGAAGAAACAGCGGTTAAGTTTTTACGTGGCAGCAATCTTCTGGACGCACCACAAGAAGCAGAGTCTTGTCATCGATGTGGCAGTGTTAGGCAAGAAAAACAAAAGTGACAGGGGTGGGGAATATCGGCCTGTGCTTAATAAATTACTTACTAAAGTTTTTTTTCTTTTCTATAATACTCTACTGCATAATAGACAATATCATATAGCAATAGTAAGTTGCAGCCTGAAGTGTAAGAGTGTAGAGTGTAAGTAGCGAGTAAGAAATGTAGACCGCACGCTATAGTGTAAAATGTCCCGGTAGACCGTACGCTATAGTGTAAATGTCCCGGTAGACCGCACGCTATAGTGTAAATGTCCCGGTAGACCGCACGCTATAGTGTAAATGTCCCGGTAGACCGCACGCTATAGTGTAAATGTCCCGGTAGACCGCACGCTATAGTGTAAATGTCCCGGTAGACCGTACGCTATAGTGTAAATGTCCCGGTAGACCGACGCTATAGTGTAAATGTCCCGGTAGACCGCACGCTATAGTGCAAATGTCCCGGTAGACCGCACGCTATAGTGTAAAATGTCCCGGTAGACCGCTACGCTATAGTGTAAATGTCCCGGTAGACCGCACGCTATAGTGCAAATGTCCCGGTAGACCGCACGCTATAGTGTAAAATGTCCCGGTAGACCGTACGCTATAGTGAAATGTCCCGGTAGACCGCACGCTATAGTGTAAATGTCCCGGTAGACCGCACGCTATAGTGTAAATGTCCCGGTAGACCGCACGCTATAGTGTAAAATGTCCCGGTAGACCGCTACGCTATAGTGTAAATGTCCCGGTAGACCGCACGCTATAGTGCAAATGTCCCGGTAGACCGCACGCTATAGTGCAAATGTCCCGGTAGACCGCACGCTATAGTGTAAAATGTCCTCCGGCTTAGGAACCGTAGACCGACGCTATAGTGTAAAATGTCCCGGTAGACCGCACGCTATAGTGTAAATGTCCCGGTAGACCGCACGCTATAGTGCAAATGTCCCGGTAGACCGCACGCTATAGTGTAAAATGTCCCGGTAGACCGCACGCTATAGTGCAAATGTCCCGGTAGACCGCACGCTATAGTGCAAATGTCCCGGTAGACCGCACGCTATAGTGTAAAATGTCCCGGTAGACCGCACGCTATAGTGCAAATGTCCCGGTAGACCGCACGCTATAGTGCAAATGTCCCGGTAGACCGCACGCTATAGGTAGCCCAACCAAATGTCAATGTCCCTCCGCAGCTTCGTCTCTCCGTACCGCTATTGCACTTCTCTCTCTCTCTCTCTCTCTCTCTCATCGGCGCCCGTATTGATTGTAGGGGGAAGGGGGAAGGGGTAGGAAGGGGAAGGGGGTAGGGGGATTAGTGTTGGGGGGAGAAAAGGAGATGGGG